>APFE031404227.1:0-50047 GCA_000404065.3 Pinus taeda | reverse complement strand
TTAAGTAATATAATTCAATGTCAACTTTTATGTATATACTTTGTACGGTTAAAAACAATATGTATGTGTTATATAAATTATTTGGAAAAAACAAATTATGATTAAAATATTTCAAATATTCTCAATATTCTATATTTTGACATGTTTTAGATTTTCTAAGGCATTAAATTAACTTATTGAGAAATACTCATTCTACAGTGTGGAGGTGACGTGTAAGTATGTTTGTGCTCAACTTGGAGTTAACAATAGAAAATCAATATCAGTAAAAAAAAAATATGTATAAATGCATGTTTAATCGTCCATATGACCTAATATAATTTCATGTAAAATAATTAGAAGTAAACAAAATATGTGAGTAAGATGTTTAAACCTTATACTTTCAAAAATATTTCAATATGTTATTTACTTTCAAAAATATTTCAAAAGTTATTTAAATAAATTATTTGAAGATGTTGACCAAATTATGTGGATATCAACTTCCAACTTATGCGAATATCAACTTCATATATATCTATATATAGAACAAAAAATGTTAAAAAGAATATTGTAATGTTGTATATAATGAAATATCCAATGTAGGTTACGAATAAAATATTTTAATATGAATTAATATTGATGTATACTTAAAAATATATATCATTCAAAAATACAATTTAAACAATGAAAAGTTACTTATTGTTTTCTTTCACTCTAAAATAATTGTACTCAAAAGAAATTTTGATCCTCTTGATCATGTTAGATCTATGGTTAAATGGATCTATGTTGGTGTAATAAAATATTATATTATATATATATATCTTTGAGATGAATATTTTTTGAGTTTTAACTTAAAAAGGTTCGTAATTGATAATGAAAAAATATTTTTTTGTCCATGAGTACTTTCTACTTTTTAAAATGATGAAAATATGTAATTCTTTGTAGTTTACAAGTGACATTTACAACAATATTGATATCATGTAGTATTTATATAAGAAATATTAATAATAAAAATAAATTTTCATTGTTAATCATAAATAAAATATTTTGATTCCATATTAATAACATAATTTTATTTTTGAGTTTAGGCTTCTATGATATCGATAGTTTTTGATTGATTTTTGTGAATCCATCACACTTAATATTTGACTTGACATTTCAATGCCAATAATTGTAGCTCATCATCTTTGTCCTAATTATGAGTCATACTTGTTGGATCGAAACATCTACTCAAATCTTGAGTTGTGATGGATCCGAAATAATCAATCCAAAACATAATTTTTATTTTTTTCCTGTAAGCTTGGTAGGACCTTCTTCATTCATTCATCAAAAAGGCAGATTAAATCCATGATAAGATGTTAAGGTGGCCTCAATCTGCCTAATGGGAAACCAGATTTGTTGGCTACCGTATCGCATTATAAGCCATCCAAAAAAATAATAGTTTAAGATTGTGTTTTAAAGCTAGATATGTCTGAGTATCCTTATCTTGTCTAATATCTAAATATCTACAACATAGTATCAAAGTCTATCTATCATACATTTGTACTTAACAAAAAAAGAAAAACATACTAGACTAGACATACTACTAATCATTAAAAGAGTCTACAAGAGTTGGATCTTTCGCACTCAAACCCAATAATTTTGTTTGAGGGAGACATTGAATATGATTTTTTGTATGCTTGAGGAGGGCATTCTGTTGCTAAATATGAAATTGGATAAGTTGGAATTCTTTATGAAATTCTTGAAGAACAGGGTCTGTCTTGGCCGAAGCAGCTGTAGGAGTGGATAGGGCTCTTTCTACAATGTTTTTCATGAGTCAATACAAATAGATGGTTTGTTTATACTAGGAGGATTGACCTCTGGTATGACAAGGGTCTGGAACCAACTCAAATCATTCCTCAACAACCAAATTTTCTTGTGTTGCTTGTTGTTTTAGATCCGCTTCCTGCCCAGAAATAAGTTGGTAAATATGTAGTTGTGTGGTTGTCTAGTAGGCTGAGGTTGCTTCATGAATGAGCCTAGAGGTCATTTTACAGTCAAAGCCTCAAGTAGGATGTCGTTGGGGCCGATTGCCACCACTCTAAAGCCCAACATGATGACTTTGGCCCTGATATTATCTTGTCCTAGTACCTATTCCAGAGGAATGTTATGCCATACTAGTACTTTGCTAACCATGATAATGAAACAATGAACAAATATAACACCCTTGAAACCCTAGATCAGTGCAAGTTCCAAGATGAAGAACCTGGAGTGTATACTTAGGAATAACACATGAAGGTATATCACAAAATAAATCCACAGAACTTTGAACATCAAAAAAATAAAACAAACATTTTCCACTGAGCATGATATGGTTGAACTAAAAAAAGGCCAACATCATCAATCCATGGCTCCCCGAGCCTCCAAAGAACCAAACAAAAAGTCCATTTAGATAGATATTCTTTTAGATAATCTCCTCTCATGCTAACCAGAATATGGAACAAGAAGCCATGAAATAAAACCCACACCCTCATGCATAGAATAAAAAATGAATGCTAGAGCATAGGCCCCAAGTGCATACCCATCCGTGAGAGAAGGATACCATAATTAACAGAAACAATTCGACTGAATTGAGGTTTCCCATCAGAAAAAATAGTACTTTCCTTCCACAAATTCCACAATGTACACTTTCTAACCCAAAATATTGTCTTAGATACTCGTTCCCTATGAATTATCAAATCATCATAAATGCCCTGCATGCGTCTAACCACCTTATAAAGGTTGGAAAGCATGTGAAGGCTAGAGCCAACTCCCTCATCGTCCTTTTGTCTTGAGCTACTAACCATTTAGTAGATCCCGAGGAGTCCATCCTACCGCCCTCACCCTAATCAGGGATCTCTGAGTCATGACTTGGTTAGGGTCTTTGTTATTGCCAATATCATGATCTTGGATGTGGTTCAGACTACCCATCTCTTCTCTAAGGTCATTTGGAGGCCAAGGAGAATCCAGTATCCTCCCAATATGTAAACAACCCCAATTTGCTAAAAAATCTACTTCCTTCTCTCCTGACATGGGAGGGAATAATATATTCAAATTGGAAAACAAGATCCCCTATGTTTTGTATTAAGTACATTATACTCCAGCTATGACTGATCTCCTCACTGCTAGATACATGACTCAATTTCTTAATGATCAAAATCACTAAGTTAGAATCCCCTTCTATAACCAATTTCCTGAAACCTTCCCTTTTATCTATTAGTAGGCCTTTCAAAACAACATTGAATTCTACCTCATTATTGCTAGTGTTTCCACAATCTGTTGTGTAAATTATTTTGGTGCAGTTCTAGGAGTCTCTGAATAAGCCCCAAAAATTTGTGTCCTCGGGGTTCCCTTTGGAGGCACCATCAAAATTTAGATTAATAAGCCCTTTAGGCAGAGCATGATAACAGTTAGGTGAGGGGCTAGTAGAAATCATGAGTTTCTAGAATAAAGGGGAAATCATTTATGAGACAATTTCAAATGATTGAGGTCATGAGGAGAGACTTATCAATCATATGGATGCCATTGTTTTACCAAAATTGTTTCTCCAATATTCTATATAATCCCTTTCCATACTTCCTCCTGAGGTATCCTTTGATATTTAAAGATACGGTGATTTCTTTCTTTCTAGATAGCCCAGAGGAGAAATCCAATTGACAATCTCCAAGCGCGATTTAGAATTGGGCTTGAGAAAATTACTTTTCTCTAGTTTTCAATAGATTATGGGATGATGTTTATAACTCTGTCCTAGTGGTCGAAGAGGCTCCCTAAATTATTCCATAACTAATCAACAAAGGTACATGAGTTCAAAAGGTGTTCAAGATCTTCATTTTGGAGACTACATAGAATACAATATGAAAGCCCTTGGAGACCTTGCTTCTGTAATTGATGCCAGGTGATGATTCTTTTTCGAGAAAAAAGCCATAAGAAATGAGAAACTTTTGGCTAGAGATTCTTTGTCCATATCTTTCTCCATATAGGATCGTGGTGGTCTTGGAGTTACTCAACTACCAATTTGTATTCTTCTCTCACATTAAACATTCCTTTGGTAGTATACCCTCATTTGAGGATGTCAAAGCCTTCCTGTTTTGTGATTTTCTTGAATTGAAGTTCTATTTCTAATGTTTACCATTGATTTTTATCCAATGCTTAGGACCTTTCCAAGTTATCCACATTAAATCATTCTGGATGGAACTCCATAATTGTTTTACTGAGATGCAGTTTTGATTATTTGTATATAAGAAAATATCTCCCATGTCCTATCTACTAAGAAAATTCCCCCTTTCCTGCCAGGCATCCTGCTAAAAAAGGGCATTATTCCCATCTCTGATCTCCCAAAATATGTGTTTTCTGATAAGCTCTCTATTATTTGACGCTTAATTCCAGGTTGAGATCCCTTTGGTGTATCCAAGTGTCTTAGTTTTCCTTCAGATGAGGACGACATTCTATATTTCTTGGTCCATATATTCTTCCACGGGTCTGGGCCTTCCTTTAACCATTTCCACCACAATTTAGCACCCAGAACTTGGTTGAGGATCCACTGGTCTCTGAGGCCTAGGACCCCTACCAATTTAGGTTTTATAACAATGGACTAGGACACCAAATCCAATTTCTTAGCCTTCTAGGTACCCCTCCATAGAAAATTTTTAAAGGTCTCTCCAATGGAATTACACACTAATTTGGGAGAAGCCATGCCTAAAAGTCGATATATCAGGATGGATTGTAAAATAGATTTTAGAAGGATCACTTTTCTAGCAAGTTTTAAGGTTCTAAAGGCCTCGCCACTTAGTTTTGATTGAATTTTTGAAGGAGATATTTCCACCAATAATTTCTTAAGGAGTTCATGACCGGGACATACCAAGATACCTACCGGGTAAGGTTCCAATTCCAAAACCAAGGGATCAAATTAAGAAGGAATGGGTAGCAAACAAAGTATTAAAAAATAAAATGTTCCATTTATCATTATTTACCATGGTACCAAAGGCATGCATAAATTCATCGAGGATATATTTTAACTTTCTAACTTCATAGAGGGAGACTTTATAAAATAACATGATATCATCCAAAAATTGTTTATGAGTGATAGGGAGGTCATCACTCCATAAACGAAGGCTTTTAAGCTGGGAAGATTGGGAAACAACTTTAATATACCTACCCAGGCCTGCCACTGCAAGGATGAAGAGAGAGGGGGATAAAGGATCTCCTTGAAATAAACCTCTAGTAAAGTTAAAGGATTTCGAGGGGAGTCCATTAAGCAAGATCAAAAATACGACAGTTGATATGAGGGAGGAGACCCAGTTGATCCATTTGGAATCAAAGTCATTGGCCTTCAAGATACTGAGAAGATATGGCTAGCTAAGGTTGTCATAGGCTTTAAATAATTCTAGCTTGATCAACATTCCAGGGGATTTTAGATTTTTAAGTGAATGGACAACTTCCTCGGAGGGAATAATTCCATCTAGAATTTGGCGTCCTTCAACAAATCCAGTTTGTCTAGGAGATATGAGACTGGGCAACAGAGGTTTGATCCTTTTAACTGTAACAGTGTAGATGATTTTTTAAATGACATTACATAAGGTAATAGGTTTGTAATCCTAGGATTTTCCGAATGGGTCAATTTGGAATTAACGAGATAAAAGTGGAATTGAGACCAGGATATGCCTTGTGGGTACGGCATGATTTTTCTACCATGTCCTGGATGTCGCATCCAATGAAGCTCCAGACAGATTGTAAGAATTATGTTGTGAAACAATCTAGTCCTGTGGATTTATTCCTGAAAATACCTTTGATAATGTCATTTATTTCCTCTAAAGTCACCACCCTCATCAGAGCAAGGTTCTGATCTCGGCTGACTAGGTGGGGAATATGTCTAGTAATTCTTTGGATTGCCTCCGACCGATTAGGATCTGGTTCTGTGAGAATGGATTAAAAATGATCCACCAGGAGGTCCTCCATCTCCTCACTCTAAATGAGATGGTTTATTTTGGCATCCTTAAAATAAAATATCTAGTTATGTTGTCGATGTTGGATCATAGCCTTATGAAAAAATCTTGTATTTATCTTAGCTTCCCTAAGCCACTAAATATGGGATTTTTTCTTCCAAAGGATTTCCTCTTGTTTCCTTCTTTCCTCCAAAAGATTCAAGACCTAACCTTCTTCTAGAACCAATGCTTCGGAACAGCCTTTTGTGATCATTCGTTGTTGGATCTTATTCATTCGCTCTTGAAGACGCCTATGCTCCTTCATGATATTCCCAAATTCCGTTTGTTTCCAACATTTAATGTGTTGTTTAATATATTCCAACTTCAGTTGGAAGATGTGCATGTGATTCCTGCCTTGCACTATACTGGATCTCCATTAGTTTTCCATTCTCTCCAAGAAAGAGGGATCCCTGAGCCATAATGATTCAAAATGGAAAGGCGTGTTTCTAGGTGTCAGCTTAAGATCCATTTCCAACCCGATTAGCCAATGATATGACCCTAAGCAGGGGAGGATTGATGCTTTGAAGAAGATGTCCCTGCTCATCAATTGTTCTGAAATTACAAATTTGGGTAGTAGTAAAGAAACTTGATTAGAGCCCCCTCTTCGATTATTCCACATGCATATATTCCATTATTAGTTTGAATATCCACCAGCTTTAGCTCCATGATCAATTCCTTAAACGCTTGCATCTCTGAATCAATTCTACTTATCCCACCCTTTTTTTTCCTCAATAGAGGAAATAAGATTAAAGTCGCCTCTGATGATCCAAAACTCCTCATGGCATATACTTCTCAGCTTTTCTATATTCTGAAGGAAAACCTATTTTTCTCCTGGAGTGTGAGGGCTATAAACAATTGATGACAATGCCCATAATCTCGATTTTTTTACGGCTTGCAATAAACGTTGGCCCCTGATTCACGCTTGCCACTTGCCCCCATAACTGGATTTCCATTATTTCCACCTTCTTTTATGGTTGTTGTTGAAGCTCCAGCCCTACTGCTTAATTCACCTACTATGATATTTTGATAGGAGGGGATCTTCACCTCCCAGCTAGCTCACTCATCAGATTTACCAGATCTTTGATTCGAAATGACACTTAAGGTTAAAGGACTGATGTTACAAAGATATTTTCAAAGACGACAATAAAAAAACCCTAACAGAGCTCTTCATCCACGATTCAAAAAATAATTTTATATTGGAGAGATAAAAAAAATTGAAAACAAAAAACCTTTTATACTTTTACTTCATATTTCAATATGTACATTGAGATAAATATTTGAACATCCATGTAAACTAATATTTCAACATCGAATTTATAGATATTGAAAGAGAAGAGCAATTTTTTTTAATGGTGACGATAAATAAAAATTTTCAATGTTCACTTTATGTAAAATAATTTATATCAACTTGATAATTTTGGAGAAGAAAACAAATCATTTAAAAAAACTAATATAGATCCATCTTAAACTTAGGTGATGGATTTGGCACCGAGAAGGATGGGATCTTTAGAGGTGGTAACCCTTCTTTAAGTTTTGCATAGTAAAGGATATTTAACTTAAAGAGATTTGATCCCTCTCTGAGTTTGATAGATCTAGAGTTAATATGGATCTATGTTGGGTATTAATTTATATTTGATAATAATAATACTATTTTCTTTTATCATTATCATATATTATTTAAAAAAAAAACACCTCTTTTACTATTAAATATTCTATTTCTTTCAATCATAATAGGAAATATTTCATATTAGAAGTCTTAGCTTAGGGATGCATAATTATAGAAGAGTACAATATGAGGATAGTTGATTTAATGAGATTTTTTTCTTAATTAACTTGATATCAATAAAAATTCTAGTGAAGAAGCTCCTTATTCTATAACTATCATACATATAAATCCTCCAAAACAAGGTTAGAATACAACAAAATTTAGTCCATAAAAAACAATTTTGCTAAGTGGGATCTCCATCCATGTGGAGAGGCCCCCACTCTATGGAAGGAGCTATTATATTTAAATCTAGAACTAAAAAATTTCCATGACTAACAAAGTCATCAAAGTTTGTTGTCTTGATCCTTTCCTTGTTAGGGTTGGTTGTATCGGTCCTTTCCTTGTTAGGGTTGCTCAATTTGGCATCAAAGGCTATCAATTTCCTCTTCATCCCATCAAATATGAATCCTTTGGTCCACTAATATCTCCATGATTATATCCAAACTAGCGGCCAACACATTATACTAAACATGGAGTTGAATCATCTCGTCATGTAGACTTCAGATCTCTTGGTCAATTTTGGGTGCATCTCTTCATGTAAACTTCGGATCTACTAGTCAATTTTAGGTTGGTTATTATTTTTAAATATTTCCCAAACAATCCTTTGAACATAAATTTGTTCACTTTTTTGAAAGCTTTGTGCTGAATTTAAAATAAAGTGGAAGAGCACATCATCTACAAACCTAACAAGAAACTATCTTGTTATAGAATTTTAAATGCACCACTCGTCAACAAGGTTTTTAATACCCTACCTCTTACCTCCCTAAATGACATCAAATAACCATTTCTTTGAAAGAGATATTATCCTTCCACTCCCACTATAAGAGACTCCTCCCATAGCCAGATGTCATTCCAAAACCCTTATGAATTCCACACTAATCATTACGAGGATCTCATTCCTTGTTGTGTTTATTCCTAATAAAGTTATAGGGTTCTTCATGATGCCAACTAGCATATATAAGTGGAATGAAACAACGTACCTCTTGCACCTTAGGTGAAAAAGTACTAACTAATCTTAAATGTTATCACTCAAGTGAAATGGAGTCACAGGTGAGGTGTGCCCTCCTTTGCCATCCTTTACAACCCTTAACATTGCCATCCTTTGTAACCCTTAACATTGGGCGATGAATATGTATCATATGTTGCAATAAACACAACTATACCTACACACCCATGGCCAATCTAAGGAGCATCTAGAGGCATGTCAATGTCTTGCTCCATGAATCTTCAATTATCCATGGCCAGTCTAGGGAGCATCTAGAGGCATGTCCATGCCTTGCTCCATGAATCTTGGTTAATTGCTCCATGAATCTTCAATTAACCAAAGAATCATGCTTACAACCACATGTTTCTTCTCCAACTTCTTTGACATATGGTTTTTGCTCCATTATTCTATGACTAATTATATTGTATGGTAATCCACCCACTTATTAGTAAGCAGGTGGCAAGTTCTAATGTGGAGCTTGTATTGGCCAAAAGATTTTCTCTCTTTTATTTTTGCAATGAATGAAGTGGACCATGCAATGTGCTAAGAACCTCTTTATCAAAGACTTGGATCATTTTCAAGGTATTTTTTATTTTTGTAATGAATAAAGTGCACCCTACAATGTTCATAACCGTCATAAATAACCGTCGGAGCCGAATTAACGGTTCTTGGGGCTTCGTCGTGCAGTTGTAATACCTTTACAAAGTTGGATCGTTTCTAAAAATAAAACACCTAAATTTGCGAAAGAGAGACAAACAGAAAACAGCGCGTTGGAGTTCAGTTCAACGAATTTACAGACACTCTCTCTCTCTGAGTGGATAGGATTGGAACCAAGAAATCGCTACCAGTGTTGTTTTCTCTTTGCATGGGATTCTATATATGAAAGCACTCCAATTTTCCTTTCTCTGCATGGCAGAGTTCAAGGAGGACCTGTATATATATATCGCGTGGTCATGGAATTTTCATCCCGTGAATCTATATGCTCTTCAAAGACTGAGTGGATTCGGCATACACAATAAAGATAGTAAACACAAAAGTGAAGGATGAAAGGTGCATCTCTGCGTCTGTTGCTGCTGTTCTTATTCATAATCTGTGGAGCAATGCTGTGGAAACGGCCAACGGTAGTGGTGCAGTGGAAATGGCAATATGCAACGGAAGAGGAAGAAGTACTAAAGACAAAGAGTGCGATCATGTCGATTAGTTATATGAACAAGGGCAACCCAGTTGCTGTAGGCTTTGAATTAAAAGACCGCATGCTCAATATGAAGGAGTCTGGGTCAGATAATATCAATATCAAGGAGTCTGGGTCAGATAATATCAATATCAATACGAAAGACTCTGGGCCATATAATATCAATATCAATGACTGTCAGGGAGATTATATCAAGGACTCTGGGCCAGATTATATCGAAATCAAAGACTCTGGGTCAGACTATATCAAGATCAAGGACTCTGGGTCAGATGATGTCATGGTGAGAGAGGGCATGGATAAGACTTCAGCCGCCAGGGAGAGGTTGAAACATTTTTTCCCTGGACGTCCACTCTTTGCATGAAGAAGCAGCTAAGAAGAAGGCGGAACACCATCGATGGCTCTTTCGGGATTATGCGGCAGATGGGGAATTTTGTCATTTGTCTTCCCGTTCTCTGTCATAGATTGTGTTACTTTTATGCTGTATTTACTTCTGTTGTTTGTGGTCGTTTCATTTTAATTTATTGATCGCTTCATGTTCTGTGTAATAATTTGTGTTATTTTGGTCCTCTATTTACCTATATTGTTCTTGTGGCTTCATTTTAATATATTGGATTTGTGAGTTTGTGTTATTTTAATTTCTTTTTTCATACATGTGTGTTATTTTCATATATCTGTGTGTGGGGTGGAATAAAATTGTTAATAGATTTGTTTATCTTCATGATAGCGTTAATTGTTATGATTTTCTTTTTACATGGATGGTTTATAAATCTTGAATTATTTTAAGAGTGTTCAGAAATTTTCACTAATTTTTTAATAAAAAAAGTGTATGTTTCCAGAATTTACGCGTATGGGGAGTATGGGTTTCTGGAATGGCTAGAAGTTTCCCCAAAATTTAAAAATATTCTGGAATAGCTAGAAGTTTCCCCAAAATTAAAAAATATTAGTTGAGTCTCTCTCTTTTATATATATAAAATATGAAAATGTTAAGTTCATTATGACACATGACTAGTCTTTGAAACAATCTAGCTTAAAAATACAAAGGAACAATTTTACATATGTTTTTCTAGTTATTCTTAAGAGAAAGGTAAAGAAACTTTAATGTTTAAGCATTGCAAAATAAAATACTCAAAATACTCTTTGAAACAATCTAGCTTAAAAATACAAAGGAACAATTTTACATATGTTTTTCTAGTTATTCTTAAGAGAAAAAGGTAAAGAAACTCTAATGTTTAAGCATTGCAAAAAAAATACTCAAAATACTCTTTGAAACAATCTAGCTTAAAAATACAAAGGAACAATTTTACATATGTTTTTCTAGTTATTCTTAAGAGAAAAAGGTAAAGAAACTCTAATGTTTAAGCATTGCAAAAAAAATACTCAAAATACTCAATCTTCTGTCATATGTATAAATAAACAACAACAAAAAATACTCAAAATACTCAACAAAAAAAATACTCAATCTTCTATCATATGTATAAAAAAACAACAACAAAAAATACTCAAAATACTCAACAAAAAAAATACTCAATCTTCTATCATATATATAAATAAACAACAACAAAAAATACTCATCAACTTGACATCATGACATCCCAAATAAACAACAACAAAAAAATACTCAAACATCTGACATCCCAGATATCGCACTTACATGACATCCGAGATATCGCACTTTTACATCGAGGTGCCACACACTTCCTTAACCTAGCATGACATCCCATCCCAAATATCGCCCATCCCATCCCAAACATCGAGGTGCCACACACTTCCTTAACCTAGCATGACATCCCATCCCAAATATCGCCCATCCCATCCCAAACATCGCCCACACACTTTGTAGTGCCACACACTTCCTTAACCTAGCATGACATCCCATCCCAAATATCGCCCATCCCATCCCAAACATCGCCCTTACATCGAGGTGCCACACACTTTGTATTCCCCAACGCACTTTTACATCGAGGTGCCACACACTTCCTTAACCTAGCATGACATCCCATCCCAAATATCGCCCATCCCATCCCAAATATCGCCCATCCCATCCCAAACACCACACACTTCCTTAACCTAGCATGACATCCCATCCCAAATATCGCCCATCCCATCCCAAACATCGCCCTTACATTGAAGTGCCACACACTTTGTATTCCCCAACCCTTGAGGTGCCACACACTTCCTTGGTGCCACACACTTCCTTAACCGAGCATGACATCCCATCCCAAATATCGCCCATCCCATCCCAAACATCACCCTTACATCGAGGTGCCACACACTTTGTATTCCCCAACCCCAAGATGTCTTTGGCCTTTCTTCCTTGGCTCATGTTGGCTCATGCTTTGTGGGCAGTTCATTGGCCCTTTCTTCGCTCATGTTTTGTGGGTAGTTCATCATATTTCTCTACATGCTTTGGTTTCAACTTAGGCTCATGTTTTGTGGGTAGTTAATCATATTTCTCTACACACTTTGTATTCCCCTTCCCCAACCCCAGGGTGGTTTCAACTTAGGCTCATGTTTTGTGGGTAGTTCATCTTTCAACTTAGGCTCATGTTTTGTGGGTAGTTCATCATAAACTTAGGCTCATGTTTTGTGGGTAGTTCATCTTTCAACTTAGGCTCATGTTTTGTGGGTAGTTCATCATATTTCTCTACAGGCTTTGTATTCGCCTCCCCCAACCCAAGGGAATGCGGGAAATCCAAAAAAACTTAGGCTCATGTTTTGTTGGTAGTTCATCATAACTTAGGCTCTTGTTTTGTGGGTAGTTCATCATATTTCTCTACACGCTTTGTATTCCCCTTCCCAACCCCAGGGAACGCGGGAAAAAAACTTAGGCTCATGTTTTGTGGGTAGTTCATCATATTTCTCTACACGCTTTGTATTCCCCTTCCCAACCCCAGGGAATGCGGGAAATCCGAAAAAAATAGTCTTCAAAGCTCCCGGAACTTTCTCAAGCTCAAGTGCGGGAAATCTGAAAAAAATAGTCTTCAAAGCTCCTAGAACTAAATAGTCTCCCGGAACTTTCCCAAGCTCAAGCTCAGAGCTCCTAGAACTAAATAGTCTCCTAGAACTTTCCCAAGCTCAAGCTCCTATTGCAGCTCTCTTCAAAGCTCCCAGAACTAAATAGTCTCCCAGGACTTTCCCAAGCTCAAGCTCCCAAATAGTCTTCAAAGCTCCTAGAACTAAATACTAAATAGTCTCCGGGAACTTTCCCAAGCTCAAGCTCCCAAATAGTCTTCAAAGATCCCAGAAGCTCAAGCTCCCAAATAGTCTTCAAAGATCCCAGAACTCTCCCGGAACTTTCCCAAGCTCAAGCTCCCAAATAGTCTTCAAAGCTCCTAGAACTCTCCCGGAACTTTCCCAAGCTCAAGCTCCCATTGGAAAGCTCAAGCTCCCATTGCAACTCTCTTCAAAGTTCCCAAAACTAAATAGTCTCCCGGAACTTTCCCAAGCTCAAGCTCCCATTACTCTCCCGGAACTTTCCCAAGCTTATTGCAGCTCGGGCTGAATGTTCCCATACATTTCCAAAGCTCCATGTTCCCATACATTTCCCAAGCTCAAGCTCCCATTACTCTCTCGGAACTTTCCCAAGCTTATTGCAGCTCGGGCTGAATGTTCCCATACATTTCCAAAGCTCCTGAATGTTCCCATACATTTCCAAAGCTCCATGTTCCCATACATTTCCAAAGCTCCTAAGAGTCTGTCATTTCCAAAACTCTTGAGTTTCCTTGTAACAAAGCTTAATTATTATATTTTATAAAAATTAACTTTAGTTTATTAAATTTTTTAAAATGTATTATTAAAAAAAAAAACATTATTTTTTTTATAGATAAATGATAATCAAATATAATAATTCATTATATAATTATATTTTAAACTGAAAAGGCCTTTTCCTTTGAGCACTCCCTCCGAGATCACGTATACACTCACTAACACAGTTAGAAGTGACAAAATATCGAAGATCAAATTCATTGATTTTAATACGGAAGGGTCTCACTAACACAGTTAGAAGTGACAAAATACCGAAGATCAAATTCATTGTGAACCGCACCGCCCTCCCTTTGAGCCCTCGCTGAGAAATTGAAAAGGACCAGCGGTTAAAGAGAACATAAGCTTCCAGACAATATTGGAGTCTGGTGTAATGGTCGAAGTCTCCACTCTATCATCGACCTTACACAAATGCTCTTTCAATTAGAGAGGTTAATGCACCAATGCTTAAGGTCGTCCCCACAAATGTTGATCATTCAAAAGGCTTATGCGCTAATGTTTAAGATGTTAAAATATTCAATACTATTTTCATTGTTGCAGACTGTGATGTAATTCGTTTTTATTAATTTTGTTGCGAGTAATTTTGTAACGCGGCAATTTGCTTCAAAGTCATTATAACTAATTATTGGATGGAAAACGAAGATAAACATTGTAATCACGTTAATTGATAGTGGCATAAATTTCAAGCTTCATAGCAAATTAAAGTGAATAGGGCTTCAGAGTTTATTATACTATTTTTATTTATTTTTTAATGTAAATGATAAAAGTTCATATTTATTGTTGTATGAGAAGAAGTTTCCTTTTAAGAAGAGGTGTAATTTCTTTTTTATTTTTTGGTGTTCTATTATAAATAAAATAATTTTGTATTAATTTTATAGCCAAAAGATTTAAAAGCTAAAAAAAATATTAGGAAAATAAATTATTTTTTATTTTTGTTTTATGTTTTATATTTTGTATTAATTTTATAGCTAGAAAGTTTTAAAAGTTAAAAATTTCTCATTATGTAAATAAGTTATTGTTAATTTTTGTTTTATGTTTTTTCAGTTAATTATTGATGTTTTATTAATGAAAATAAAATTATACATAATAAATATTAGTAGTTGAAAAGAGTAAAATTAGGTAAATTATTAATTGTTGTGGAAATTTGCATAAATAAATAAACAATTGAAGGGAAAATAATATACAATGGAAGCATAGATTCTGAGTCACCATAGAGTTAACATAATTTGATAAAAAGGTAGAAATGCCCACTAATAATCTTCAATGAATATGAAATAAAGAAAAATTGCTAATTTTTTATGCAAAGATGAGAATGAGGCAAGAAGTTGAAGCTTGGTTAACAAGAAGCCAAAAGGCAAGATTGGCAATGTATAATTGGTTGGGAATGCCTCATTGTCGTGGGAATGACAAGGGAAGAAGCATAGAAAAAAGTAACCTAGAAACTATTTGAAAGGTACCTTATAAAAGATATTGATTTCATTCTTATTATATGAAAAAAGTCAATGAGTTTCATGACCTAAAGAAGGGAACCATGATAGTAAGTGAATATGAATGTAAGTTCATGAAGATTTTAAAGTATGTCTCATTTATCAAGGATGGACAAGGATGGACAATTTAAGTCAGTTTTTTTCTCAACGAATTGTCTCATTTATCAAGGATGGACAAGGATGGACAATTTAAGTCAGTTTTTTTCTCAACAAATTGTAGAAATGAGATCCAAGTCATGGAGCCAAATAAATTACACGAAACAATGTGAGTTAAGACTAGTGAAGGGGCACATATGAGTTAAGACTAGTGAAGAGGCACAAACTTATGATATAATGCAACCTCCAACTAAAAGAAAGAGAAAGTTAGTGAATGTGTAGCCTTTTCTGTGTGGGAAGTGCATTATGTAGTCCTAGTGTTAAGTTGTAATAGCACCCATCACCCTAAATATTCTATGTATTCCATGTTCCCAACAAATAGCAAGAGCAGTACACCAGACCACAAGAGAAGGTCCCCATCACTAGATACCCGAAAGAAAGAGAAGGCCTTTTACCGACCACCACCACCAAAAGAGATTAAACCAAGTTCTTACCATATGAGTTGCTTGAGTTCCCAAGTTTCCACATCACCGGATACCCGAAAGAAAGAGAAGGCCTTTTACCGACCACCACCACCAAAAGAGATTAAGCAAGTTCTTACCATATGAGTTGTTTGAGTTCCTATGTTTCCACCAGCAAGAGAATTAGTTCAACAAAGTGTTTTTGGGCGAATGGAGGGAGCAAGGGGAGGTGATACTTAGCAAGCACCCCTTCCCCAAACTCACCCATTCCATGTTGCCAACAGATGAAATAAGAAATATGTGCTAAACAAGAGAAGAGATGTCCCCCATTGTTCCCAATTGATTAGAGAGGGAAGTACTTACCAACATACAAGTGAGGTTACCACCAACAATCCAAAAAACCAGCTCGCCTACCGAGATCAAGCATCAATCAATAGAAATAGTGAAGAATCTGTAAAGGAAACGAACCTTTTTATTAATACTTAATTCAAACCATAACCATTTCCTTCCGCAAATAAAAATAAAAAATAAAAAATAAAAAATTACTCTTGATTTAATGTATGTTTAGTCTCTTCTGATTTTAATATATATCTAATATGTTATACTTGTTTACTAGCTTCAGTTTCATAGTCTACATTTATACCTAGGTCCTATTTTTATACTAGCTCCTATTAGGATACATTTTATCCTAGGCTTTTCTTAAAAGAAGGTTCATTAAAATCTCAATTTAAATCTTATTGCGTAAGTCTCCAACTTACCAGTTGTAATTTTAAATGGATGTATTTGTTAATAGAATTTATAATCAACGGTTTAATTGGATTAATTCCAGTAACATATTTGAATGGATTGATTTTGATGATAGATTCTATACTCTTTAGAAATATACCTGAATACCAACCAAAATAAAAGAGGGGATAGGGATAAAATAATACGAAGTCAAATATGTTAAAAAACAAACCTTAACAAACTAGAAAACCTTAAAAGATCGCAAAATGATATGAAATTTGTGTATTGTCACCTTTCTTTCTCTAAAGTGAGTCCTAATAACTAGAATGCAATTTTGAGTATCCTTACCTTTTCTTTCACATGTAGAAACCGAACACCTAGAATGAAATTTTGGAAATATTGAGAGAATAACAACAAACTAAATAAGTATAAATGGTTGGAATTTATCATTATATTTCTTCTAACTAAAGTATGACATAATACTTGTTATTTTTCAAAATCAATAAAAATATTAAACAAAAATTTGGCATAATGTAAGTGATTTCTCTTTATCTTCTAGCTTTGAATACCATTTTGTTTACTAATTTTTATCTTCAATGATTGTTTATATATCATGATTCTTCTTGAATTTATGGTGTTTCCTTTGCAACATCTGGTGCAATTGCTAGTTTTAAAATTTATGAACTACAAGTTTTGTCAAATTAATATTCTTATATATTAATTAGATTATATAATTTTTTCAAATTAATATTCTTACATGACAAAAATTAATAATCTTATATATTAATTAGATTATATAATTTTGCCAAATTAATATTCTTACATATTAATTAGATTATATATGAATTTAATTTGTGTTTCTAATTTTTCAGTTTTGTAAGTTGGGTGACTTTTATATTACGATGCATTCCAAAAACAAATAATAGTTGTTTTGTTTATTTATTGGCCTAAAAAAACATATAGTTGTGACTTTGTTTATTGGCCTACTACGGAAAACATAGACATCACCTGTGATTGTAGTAATGTTGCCACTATTATATGTAATAAAAATGAAAAGAAATTACATCTAGATGGATGGTGAATCTACCTGAGTCGTCTCAAGGACTATTTCATCCTTTTCAAAAGTAGGGAACTTCAAATCTGAAAGATTTTTAATTAGAATCAAAACCTTGTTGATTAGCTTTCTTGTCTACTTCTACATGTCATCTATACATAGTAAAATATCATGCTAGATCTTAGATTGCTCAATAATTTACTCATTATCACCCTCAATCGGCAATATATGTCAATAATTTGCATGAATTTGGATTGTTGGGTTCTAGCGTTTCATGTATAAAAACCTATCCAACAAGCCCCTCTTCAATCGTGACATATGTTATACACTAACTCTCTAATCTAGCTTCTCATTCAACATCCTATATCTCTCTTCAAAATTTAGGAAGGGTATATTACACATAAGTTATACCTAAACACTTTGCAAAGAACTACACTCTAGATTTAGAAGGTTGATTAGTGCCCCTTCTCCCCCTTTCCCCCTAAGAAAGAAGGGTGTGAAATTTTGAAGAGGAAGGAGGACAAACTCATGAAACTATGAATAGAGGAGTGCAAAAAGTGGATTACACCATATAACATCTTGGCAAGACTTAGAGAGAAGAATGAAGGTAAGAGGAGAATTTAGAGAGATTTTTAGAGCATGAGTGACCAAGTAGACACAACTAGAGGGTCAAGAAGGGCTTATCAAAATTAAACTAACACAGAATCCATTCTAATCCTATAATTCTAGAAATTATAGATAGGAATCTCTAGGGAAATATATGTTTTATAAAAACATAAATAAAGACAATCCCACAACAAGAAAGAGCCGCAAAAGTGAAATTCAACCCTAATAAAATGATGATGAATTATTGACTTAAAATATAAATAACAATAATAGAAAGACATGCATAGCTAAGGAAGGTAATCTAAAGAGAAAAAATCCACTTGAAACAGACCTAGAGTTAAACCAAGAAACTAGAAAAGAAATTAACAAAATAGGACTAAGATCCTACTTCCTCCTACTCGAAATTTTAGCTAGATATCTTGGTGACACTATATCCAGTGCTTTCAAAACATAGGTTAGAGACTTCTTCATATGCTTAGCCAAACATGGAATCTTATCCTATTGGATACCAAAATTATGCAATCGAAAACCAAGATGAGAATTTCCTAGTCGATTGTAGATCTTTTTAATCCAAAGTGGAAACCAAAATAAATACACTAAACATCAATAATCTAGAAGCTATGTGGTTTCCTTATTGGTACCACCAACTAATTTCAATTCCTTATGTTTTCACCCTTACCCTTGCCATGAAACCATTCTAGGCCAAAATACTTTCTACACAATGATGATTCAATAATGGGGAAGCTACCAACCTAATCCACTAGACCAAACTAAATGTTTCAAGGTGAAATCCATTTTGTGCATAAGACCATAATAAATGCAACCACAAAGTGGGACATGGTGCACACCTCCATCACCCCCTTCCATCAAATCTAGTAATTGTACTCTATCCTACCATATTAATATCTTATTGTGTGGAGGATGGTCCTCCGTAGAAATGCAAAGGCATTGAATTTTTAGTTCTCATCAATTATCTCATTCCATTAAGCACCCGCATGAAATTTGTTGAAGTTACTACATCCATTTATCCCATCAACGAATTTGTTCCTTATTCCTCTCACATCATCCATTGTAGGGGATGGAAATAAATATTAGAGAGTTATAATTCTTTCTAGTTCACCCTCCAATCTTCAGTAGCTCAAAAATTTACCAAGGTGAAAGCCATGTTGTTTTTTGATCATTCATATAATAAGTTTCAAGTCTCGTTCTATAATTACATTGTTGCAATTATTTTTTATTGCTACATTTAATCCATATTCCAAGGAAAATAATTCTATCACATTATTGGTGACTATTTATATTGAGCTTGCATAGACCGAAGATGGTTCCCATGTTATCCCTCAAGACACCACCACAACTAATGTAACCTATATTTCCCTTTGAGGCCTTGTAAAAGTTGTTCTATAAATCCAAAGAGGAAGGGTTTTCCATTTGTCTAGATTCAAGCATCTAAATTGTTCAGGATTAGCTAACAAGGTTTGAGAAGAATGGGAGATACCTAGAGACTAAATAATTTTAGCTTCTTAGTCATTGAAAACCCAACCTTGAGAAAACCAATTGTATGCAAGGATTGTTACTTTTATTATTTTTTCTATCCTTTCCCACATGAATTTTTCTAAGGCGGAGATGGTTTTAGATATTTTTATATTTATTTCTTTCCAAATATCCTAAATGATAAATCTAGGTAGTATTTGTGAGGTTCTATTGATGATACATTGAGTAGAAGTTGAGCTTCTCCAATTCGAAATCATAGGATTTATACTATTGTTAGATCTTTTATTACTGAAATATAAATTTTTCTTTATCCAAGAGAAGAGAATAGCAAAGGAAAGCATTAAGGACATGTTTTGCATCTTCAGAATCCTTGTTATGAAGAAAGCAGAGATCAAGTACCTGAAACACCTTTCATTGCAATCAAACCCAAGCTAAAGTTTCCCATGTGCCAATAACCATATGAAAAAATAGGTAAAAGGCCAACGATTCAACTTCCATATTTTTCTCCAAATATTGTTATTTAAAATTGAGTCAATATTTATAGTTATGCTAGAAGCTTCTTTCAAATTGTATTTTCCAACAGATTTCTAGCCCCATGAAATCTTATCGAGTTCTAGTTAGATTTTGATTCTTTTAGTAGTGAGCTCCTCGCAGAAGTTTTCCCAATTTGAGTTACTCTCCTCCTAATTCCATTCCTCTTTGGTTGGCCATATTCTCCATTTTGATTTTTCTAATGGATCCTTCCTAATAGTGGGTTCATGTGAAACGCCCTTATTGCTCCATGTTATTTTGAATGTCTTGAGTATTTTCCAAGTTATTTAATTTTGGCATTTAATTCCATGAGTCCTCCAGGCTTGATTTCCTTCCATTCTTTACCAAAAACTATGGTTTTTTATGAGAAATTTGTTCTACCAAATAGCATTCCATATATGTGAACCTTTTATTTCCTCTTCCAGATGAGATCAAATTTTTTCATTAATATTTGGTGTGTATTACTTTCTCTATAAGATTCCCCGTAGCTCATTTTGGGAGTGAATTTGATGCCATAAAGTTTTGATATATATAATACCACTTAAAGTTTCAAGGTCACAAAGACCAAGTCCCCCTTCATTTTTTCCTACAAACTTTTTTTAGGCTCCGAGGGCCCATTTCCATTCTAACTTCACACCACTTCAAAGAAAGGACATTTGTAGAGATCACATCTTCCTAATTATAGCTTTTGGGCTACCATGGCTAAGAACAAATAAAGAGGCATATTTTGTGGGACTAATTTAAGGAGAATCAATCTCTCATCTAGGTTATGTGATCTGAAAGTCTAGCTTGCAAGATTTTTCTAAAATTTTAAGATGAGATCCTCCCAGGTAGAATTATGAAGATAATTATCAATGAGAGGGGTACTTAATTAATTGGATGGAAGGGAACTCCAATATAAACCAATAGTATAGGAAATTCCAATTTGAATAACTATAGGAGTGTTGAAATAAAAAGTTTAGGATTCGCTAGAGATGTCTCAATTCTAGAGGTAGTATAGAAGTCTTCAATTGCTTGAATATTGATGTCATTGTCACATTAGGAGTTCCCATCAAAAGAACGTCATCAACAAACTATTGGTGAGAGGAGGAAGGATCATTTTTGTGTAATTTAATAAATTTGATGTGATCATTTTCCACTACTAATTTGAAATTACATCCTATTGTCATTGTGATAACAACCCTCCAAAATTTTTGCCTATGTCAATTTTGGAGCCTACACCAACCATTTTTCAATCCCCCTTGTGTTGTCATGTGATTTGATTTGTTATTTGTGTGCTTTCTCCTAATGTCACATCCTCCTAAGTCAATATTTCTTAAGCATCATCACTTAACCATTAAAAGCATTTGAGTTAGTAAGCTTCATGGGGGCTTCACTCAGGGAGAAATACCATACCATGTGGGTTCATATTGGGGGATATATATTGAGGAAAAAATGACATAATATATTGGGGGATATATAAGGGGTGAAGGGTTTTTATATTGGCAGATATAAAAAAATGGGGCTCAAAGTTAATGAAAAAATATAAAGGGGTATAAAAAATGTTAATGAAAAACTAGATACCTACAATATCTAGTGAAAGTAGGGGTTTTTTAAATTGAGAAGGTTTATTGGGTTTGTATTGGTAGGGAGTTAAATATTGTGATTTTTAGAAGTATTTTCCAATATGTAGTCAAATTAGGGGTATATTTTAGTATATCATGAACGCACGTGATATGTCAAAGGTTCATTGAGTGAAGCCCATGTTATAATTTTATGGTTAGGTGAACTCACAATATTTTTAGACTTGGAAACTTTCCTTTTTACCATGCACACACACAAAAGCAAGAAATCACTCACAAAAGAAAAAGTGCACTTTAAGTTGATGAAGACATACACTTGAATTGAGTGCACTCCTTCGGGCTGAAGGACTGCGCCCTCCTTGAGCGCATTCTTTCGAGCTGAGAAAGTGCACCCTACTTGGGCACACTCCTTCGTGTCAAAGACATGTGCCCTGTCCAGTTGCATGCATGAGCCAACTTGTGGCATGAGGGCACACTGCTAGAAAATAGGATCCCCCTTAACTCCTTTTAACTAACCCTTTCATGTGATAACAAATGGCACTCATGCATGAATAAGTTTTGCATGTTAGTTTCTTTAAATAAACTCAGTTAATCATTCTTTGCATAATAATTTCATCTGAGTTGAGCGCACAACTGGGGAATCAAGAAGCTCTTCATCAACCAATGCAGCAAGTAAGTTTGCATGCTCAATATTTTCATTGTTCTTCATGATTTCACTATCAAAATTTTCTTTTCTTGTTATTGATCACTTGTTTTTTAGTTTGTTTGCTGGTGTTTTTACTAAATCTTCATCTTGCAAGTGTTAATCCATTACAACATGAAAAAAACTCTTCACATTCTTGAAACCTTCAGTCCTCCACCATGAATGTGATAACAGTTATAAATCATTGTAGATCATTCTCCTCCTCATATAATCATTGAGTTCTATTGTTTAAACTTGTTCCTAAGCTTTAAACAGGCATAGTGCACTCTTTGCACTCGAAACTCCATCAGCCTCGAAAATTGCGCCCTATGTGACCAAGTTTTCATCCTGAGAGCATCATTAAGGCACAAAGCCTTTCCCTTTGAACCTTCAAAGTGATACAGTGTGCCCTCTCTACCTTAAAGTGCATGAGTGCATCACAAAGGCACGAAGCAAAATTCATTTATCCCTTCGGCTTGCAACAATGTGCCCTCCTTGTCTCCTTGAGCACATGGGCGCACAAGGAATACTTGAAGGCCCGCCCTTGTTGATTTTTCTTCCTTTCTTGACTGCATGAGCACACTATGAAGCCACGAATGAGAATGCATGTCCACTTTGTGCTTTGAAAGTGCACCCTCCTAGTTTGCATGTGTATTTTATCTTGCATGCAAGTTATTTGATTTTTTCATCCATAGTTTTTCATGATATATCATCTGTGATGGCTCCTTGAACATAATTTGCAAGTATTTTTGCATAGTTAGTTGTTTTAAGTTGATCTTTTTGTTATGAGCGTGATTCCACAAACAGGTGTTTGTGCCACAAGTGTTTTCACCTTGTCATCATTTGTTAGAGACATGTTGCTTCATAAAGTAGCCTCTAAAGAGATTTCAAAAGTAAGCACTGATGAGCCTATATAAGTTACAAAACCAAGCATTCCTATATATGCATACATCAGTGTTTTATTGACAAGACTACAAAGGTCACCTGGAGCAATATCTATAACACATTCATGCAAGAGAAGTTTCCTAAGGACTTAGAAGATGTGCATACATACATTAACGTTAAGAAGTCCATAATGCACAAGATCGCACACAGATTCCTAGTCATGCCATGTGCAAAAGCTATTGAATGGATCATCACACATATGGATGACTCTCACCTTGTGCTTCGTAGTGAGAGTGGCAGTCAGCTTACCACCTATTATGGTGAGGATATGCAAACATAATATAAGATGATCAAGCCCAATGAATAAGAAAACAAAAACTTCTACATAAGATGGGATACCCTCGACACAAGCGATGTTATTAAATCATGGTGTTGAGAAACTGCCAAGTTTTTCCATTTCCCATCCGTAGTCTATCCAACAAATATTCTCATAGACATATATCAGTATTTGATAGCCATGTATTTGTAACAACCCTGGTGAAAAGTTCATGTAATAAAAGTTAATAAAGGAAAAATAAGACCATGGGCAAGGGACACGTATTCCACGTTGAATGTTGGGTAAATATATCCTAGTGGGCATCATTGGATGTGTGTTTTGGCTAAGGAAAATTGGCAAAGGCTAAGGCAAGAGCATTAAAAGGAAAAAAGGCATTTTTGGCACATTTATTTATGAAAATAAAGGAAATTAGGAGAAAATTAAGGTGAAAGGTCATAGGTTGCATGTGAGGAAGAAATTGAAGGAAAATAATGGAAAATGAAGAAATTAAAGGCCTCATTGATAAAAAGGATTCTGAGGATTAGTTGGCAAGCTTAGTCAGTGTTAAGATCTTGGTCAATTCAAGTTTGGATCTCTCTCATTATTCTCCCTCTCACTCTTGGTCACTTAGAGATTTCTTGGAGCACTCTATTTTTGGATCAAGGAAGGAAAAACAAGCAAAAGGAAAGGATGGAAAGCAAGGATCAAGGAAGGAAGAGTAGGATCAGGTAGCTTCAGCAGGAATGCTTGCAGGTAACATATTACATGTGTGATTTCCTAGCTAGTTTGGACATGAATGGCTTTGCATGTTGGTGTATGGTTCTCTTGCTATCGGTGGCATGGTTTTGCCAGGTTATTACAGTGGTTTTCAGCCTAGCCTTGCCTTTTCCAAATGCCATGGTGTTGGGATGTTTATTTTGGTTTTTGATCTTTGGTTTTTCGAGTGGATTTAAGAATCCAAGATGAAGGTGGTCTCAGGTTTCATTCCCAAATGCCTAGGAATCCCTTGACTCATTTTGGCAGTACACGATAAAGCCTGAGGGAGGAGTCTCGGTTTAGGGCCTAGTGATCTAGGTTTGGATTGTGGTAAAGCCTAAGAGACTAGTCTTGGTTTATGGCCTACTGGTCTGAGATTGGATTGCGGTAAAGCCTGAGAGACAAAGACTAGGAAAATTCCTCAAGGATAGTGATGGATTCCAGATGGCATTCTAAGTTCGGTGTGGTTGTGATCGGAGAACCAGTTTTGGTGTGATCATAGTTTGATGAGGGTGGAGGTGGTTTAACCTCTGGATTCCCTTGGTTGTTCTTGGATTGGTTGTTCTATGATATACCACATTCATGCTTGGAATATGGAACAAGGGTGACTGGCTGAAAGAAAGATTTGCTTCAGCCATGTCTACAGTTGGGTGGTACGTGGAGGTCCCAAACCTGGTCATATTTGTCTATGATTAATGAAAGATAAGTTCTCTTAATTTTTCACTTGTTTAAATGTGGATTTTATGGCTATCATATCTCTGATATTTACATGGTTATAAGCATGGTTATATGTTTGGTTCATGTCATGGTTATCTCGTTTTTTTACTTATAAATGAATGGATAATGTATCTATGACCTAATAGGTGATAATGCAGCAAATGAAATTAGGGAACAATGGTTCATAGCGAATCATAGATAAGTATGAGACCCCTAATATGCTCAAATCTGTTATTTACACCTGTAGGCTGCATATTTACTATGTGTTTGACAAAATGTTTGTCATGGTTAGGCTTCGTTAGGCCAAACCCTTGATCAAGTTTTGTGCTAGAGGCTTTTCCTTGGTTTCATTTATTGTCTTGGAAAGTCTCATCAAGTTCTAGGCATTGGTTTGGAGACTAGCCCTGAAAAAGTTGCTTAAATATCGCAGTCTCTGGCATAGAACTAGCTGAAAGGGACTGCAGTCTCTCCCTTACAGGAATTATGGGAGCAACTATAGGGTTCCAATCGTATGCATGCTTTGTCATGGGAGTAACTTTGGGTTTAATTCATTGAAATTCTAGGTTAACTCAATATTTAGGCACCTAGACTGGCGGATTCGATCCTGGGGGTCCTTAAGCACCTGAGGGAGGTCAGTAACGACTTGTTTTGTCGACTCATTTCCTTAAGGCCACCTAGGAGGTTGAGTCTTCTCATAGTGTCCCCTCATCTCATCTTTACCCTGGTTGGTTAGTTGCTTGGGTAGATGTGGGTGGAGGCATTACAGAGTGGTATTAGTGTGTGGTTGCACTCTCCTTGGGTGAATGTGTTGGTCATGCATGCATGTCAGTTGCATGTGTGTCTCTTACACTTGCATTCCATGTGCTTGTTGCATTACATAAGGATTGATCCTGGTTGTAGTAAGGTTTTCATGAGGAACTTGATATTGACATCATCATAAGTAAATGACCGGTTACATGATTATATGAAGCTCGATTACATCCTTGTATGTTAGGTTGCATTCTTGGTTGTTTGATTACATGCATCAGTCTTGTAGGTTGGTTACAAGAATTATTTTCTTATGCTTGACTACATGCGGTCATGTGTATGTGTAGTTGATTAGGAATTGCTTATGCACGTTGATAGTTGCATGTGGCAATGTGTGCAACGGAGTAGTGGTTGTCATCATGCATGAGGTCATGGTTTGTGTGTTTGATATGGTCATGCATTCACGGCTGGACTCTATCTAGAATGATGTGTATATGGTTTGGTACTCATGTTTTATATGTCTATATGTAGTTGTTATGCATGTATGGTCTTGGTTATAGTTATGCATGAATAGTAGGTAAAACATGCCTTGTGAAGTCATGGTATGAAATTTAGGTCACCAGGGTAATATTGGTATGTTATGATGCTAATCTGTTAGTTGAGATAGAGCAGGAGATATAGATCATCATAATGAGGTTGCGGCATTGGACTTTGGGGTAAGAGCAGATTGTCATACAGGGATTGTATGTTTGGCATGCAGGTATGTAAGTCAAGGATTGTTATATGTGGTAGGTTTATATACATTAAGTTTATGTACATGTATTTTGATGTTATGGTTACATTCATGATAGATGTTAGTTGATTAGTATATTTATATGCACATGTGTTGGATAGTCAAGAATGATAGTAACCTGTAGTTGTATGCATTGCGATTTTTGTTCTATATTAGATAACTTGATGATTATGTTATATGTTTTTGATGAGTATGTTATAGGTTAACTTCTTGTTGTTATATGTTAGTAACTTGATGATTAGGGTTATTACATTAAGAACTTCATGTTATATGTATCATACTAAGTTAGATTAGCCTATGCAGATGGTTATGGTTACGATATTCAGGTTTGAACCAACGTATTTGTGATATGGTGTTGTACTAATCTAGATTGACTTTGCATATGTGTGAATGACAATTGTGTATGAGTTATGTTGTAAACATGTTAGCTAGTGACTATTTTGGATATCATGATCTTATTTATATTTGGGTTAATATATTGTGAAGATATATTGTGGTAATATGGATTAATTGTGCAGACAAGATAGCCTCCCCTGAGATACAGTAAGGTACAAGTTTGCTTATGTCGTATATTTGGTGCTTTACTGTTTGATTACGTCATCTAGTTGATCTATTTAACATGGTATGGTTGCAAGTTGGTTGAATGTTTGATGAATTGCATAATATGAGTATGTGTTCCAATGATCTTGTTTTAAGATGATTATACTAACACATATGTGTTGAGACAATTGATATGTATTTGAGTATAGTAGGTGACATTTGTAGAATTATGTCTAATGAAAATGAGTTGTCTATGGATTATGACATGGTTGTTTGTAAAAGTTGATTTCAAATTGATAGATATGGTTGCCCTGATATTTGGAACATGTGGTTGACATTTGTGAGTAGTTGCAGGGTAACATGCCTAGTATTAGCATGGAAAGGTAATAGTTGATGCGTCTATATAACTTACAGTTGGGTGATGTGACAGTACATAATAAGCCTTGATTGCAGCAAGGTGAAAATGTAACAAATGAGTACTTTGCACGCAAGAAGTCTTCTTAACCTTGATTCGTCTAAAATTATGTGGATATGTGCTATACTCATGAACATGTAATTGACACGTTTATTAGTTGGTCTCTAGTTACAAGTGGATCTGTCAAGATAATTGGATTCCCTTGAGACATGGCACAAATGTGTTCAGCTACAAGGAAACGTGCTTGGAATAACAAGATAAGGTAATTAATGTATTGCTATGTTTATTTATACACTGACAATTATGTGTTTATGGTAGTATGATGCAAGGGATTGCATGGCAAAGAAATTGCCATGAAATTTTGAAGAAAGTTGTGGTTGAGCTCTTCTTGGGAACCATGGGGATTGAGTCATGGTGTTTGTGGTTAGTCTTGTGCTTTTGGTATTTTGCGATTTTTGTGCTTGATTTGTGATTTTGAGCATGTCTAGTGCATAGCTATGCCATTTGGTTCGCAGTATCGTATTGTTATTGGTTTTCATGGTTTTCTTCTTGATTGTTTCTTGTCTTTCCTTTTTATGTTTTGAGTCTTGGGAATTGGTTGGGAAAGAGGAAAGTTAATGGAGCTCAGGAAGAGTTATGTGGTACCCAACAAGTAATGTAAGACTCAAATGAATCTTTGTGCATAAGTGTAGCAGAAGGTAAGACTATGACAGTTGGTTGGACTAGTTGGTCCATAGTGGTAAATGAATGGTGGCAGTACAAACATGTGAAAGGTAATCAGAAAAGGTAAGGTGAATGGATTTGAGGTGTCATATGGCTTGGCTCAGTTGGGAACTTTATTTCTCAATGTTGTGTATGCTATGCACAAATAAGAAATTTCTCTCAACCTTGACCTTATGTTATCTGATAATTATTTTATGATCATGATAATGATGATGTTTATATATGTATACATGTATGTGTGTATGTCGTTGTCTAACAGGATGATGATTGTTTTATGCTAATGATTATATGTGTATGCATGTATGTATCTATGTTGATTTTTGACAGGGTTTTCAAGGATCGTTCTTGTGGAGGAATGATTTCCTATGCAGGTGAATGAAATGAAGAGATTCATGGTTCATGAGGAATCAAGTGGGAAGAGTAGCCTGACAAATATACAAGGTCAGTATCATGTGGTTATGAATTGATATTGTATACTTGTATTATGCCTATGTTTATGTTATGACAAGTATTGTGGAAGGATACATCAGTGATATGAAAGTAATGTGGTCTACGACATGTTGGGACAAGCATATATAAGACACTGGGAGAAAGGTTTCTTGGTAGAGACAGTATGATTTTGGATGCGAGGTACTATTGTTGTATATGTTGTACATGTTACATCTATGATGTTGTGTGCATGCGGTGTTGTGTATACATAGCGTGTGTACATGTTGTTTATGCAATGTTATGTACAGGATGGTACAGATAGTGTTGTGTGAATATTGCATATGCAGTGTTGGGTATAGATGGTGTTATGTACATGATGGATATGCGGTGTTGTGTGCATATGGTGTTGTCCACATGTTGGATATGCAGTGTTGTGTACAGATGATGCTATGTACATGTTGGATATACAGTTCTACATACATATGGTGCTTTACACATGTCATATATATGGTGCTATGTTAATATGGTGTTGTGTGCATGATTGTACAAGTGGTGATGTGAGCATGTGGTGACATGTACATGTTGTACATGTGGTGTTGTGTACATGTCGTGCATGTGATGTTGTGCACATATGGTGTCGCTTACATGTCGTGTGTGTGGTATTGTGTACACATGGTACAGTGGTGCAGTGTACATGTGGCATTCTGTACATGTTGTGCAAGTAGTGTCGTGTACATGTGATGTTGTGCACACGTTGTGCAGGTCGTTGCAGTGTACAGGTGGTATTGTGTGCATGTGGTACATTTGTTACTAGTGTAGATGCATGTATTGCATGGTGTTGTATGACATGTGTATTTGTATGTGTGTGATGGACACTATGTGTATGTGCACATGGTTGAGGAAAAGGGCATTGCATGTTTGTCTAATGTGGCAACTGATCTAGAGTGCATATGGAATAAAGACAAAGGTAGAAGCTAAGGATTGATGAAAGGATAAGTATCAACATTTTATTTCAGTTTTATTATGCATGTGATTTATGACTATGGTATATGATGATTATATGTGATATATGATTCTAGCTTATGATGGTTACATATGATTATGATGTTGATCTATGATGGTTGTGTTTTGAGCTAACCAAATGTGATATGTTTATACATGATGTTTTGATCAAACAATTAGTATGACTTGTGGTGACAGGAAGTGAACAGGATTGCAAGTGTACCTTATTGACGAACTACCAATGAGGTATGATTTGAAGTTATCTAAATTTATTTGAATCTAATGGAAATTATGTGATTCAAACAGGAATGCATGAACATGTCCGATTGGGTGGTTGAAATTGACTACAAGAATTGGTGGCAACATCAAAATAAATGGAACATGTAGTAGCATGGTGGTAGAGCACTTCAAGAGAAGGGTCATTGTGGGACACTGGTATCCAATAGTGTCCATTGATTTCCATGAGAATGCTATGAGCGGTATGATGGTTTTGAGGCAGGTATATGCATTGTTTTTTGTATCTTTCGATGCGAAGAAGCCTTGCCAAGGGATGGATTGCCTAGGATAGGGGATTTCAGGGAACTTGGAAGGTGAGTGACTGCACAGAATGGGATGACCGGATTTCCTGAGGGATTGTGTAGTAGAGAAGGGAAGGTCATGGATATATTGGTTTTGGTCATTAGCATTACCAAACGAAATCAGATGCACATTGGGAGTGCGCCTTGGAACAATGAGTCAGTAACTGCTCACTGAGTGGAAAAGTGGCGTAGGATTGTAGCTCTGGACATTGGATGCAGCTTTGACTGTGGCAGTGGATTCTAGAGTTCCTGGGAAGGAGGTGAATCTTGGTATTTCTTTGAGGTTGGCAACATGAGCCTCTGGATTCCCTTATTGATTGATACAGGCATCGTATTCTCTTATTTGATGGTTGAGAAAATGTGCATATGTGGATATGTGGTTATTGTAAATACCATAATGAGTTACGTTATAAAGCTTCAGTACGTGGTATGGTTGTTATATGGTCATGTTGTCATGATTTTTTTCTTTTGAGCAAGTCATTCATTATAAGTATTGCAACAAGCTAAGTTATAAAGCTCCATGGGCAGTATGTTTGTTTTTCAGTGGTTTTGCTAAGGTTTTGGTGTGGTTTAACACCAAGGATTGTGTTCCCAAAGGGGGAGGGTTCTGTAATAGCCCTGGTGAAAAGTTCATGTAATAAAAGTTAATAAAGGAAAAATACGACCATGAGAAAGGGACACATATTCCAAGTTGAATGTTGGGCAAACATATCCTAGTGGGCATCACTGGATGTGTTTTTTGGCTAAGGAAAATTGGAAAAGGATAAGGCAAGGGCATTAAAAGGAAAAAAGGCATTTTTGGCAAATTTATTTATGAAAATAAAGGAAATTAGGAGAAAAGTAAGGTGAAAGGTCACATATTGCATGTGAGGAGGAAATTGAAGGGAAATAATGGAAAATGATGAAATTAGAGGCCTCATTAATAAAAAGGATTTTGAAGATCAGTTGGCAAGCTTAGGGTAAGTTCAAGTTTGGAGCTCTCTCATTATTCTCTCTCTCACTCTTGGTCACTTAGAGTTTTCTTGGAGCACTCTAGTTTTGGATCAAGGAAGGAAAAGCAAGCAAAAGGAAAGGAAGGAAATCAAGGATCAAGGAAGGAAGATCAGTATGAGGTAGCTTCAACAAGAATAATTGCGGGTAACATATTGCATGTGTAATTTCCTAGTTGGTTTGGACATGCATGGATTTGCATGTTAGCGTATGGTTCTCTTGTTGTCGATGGCATGGTTTTGTCGGGTTATGGCAATGGTTTTCAACCTAGCCTTGACTTTTCCGGATGCCATGGCGTTGGGATGTTTATTTCGATTTTTGAGCTTTGGTTTTCTGGATGGATTTCGGAATCCAGGTCAGAGGTGGTCTCAAGTTTCATTCCCAAAATCCTAGGAACCCCTTGACAGGTTTTGGCAGGATACACGATAAAGTCTGAGGGAGGAATCTCAGTTTAGGGCCTAGTGTTCTGTGTTTGGATTGTCTTAAAGCCTAAGAGACTAGTCTTAGTTTAGGCCTACTAATCTAGGATTGGATTGAGGTAAAGCCTGAGAGACAAGGAGGTGGAAAATTCCTGAAGGATAGTGATGAATTTCGGATGGCATTCCAAATTCGGTGCGATTGTGATCGAAACACCAGTTTTGGTGTGATCATGGTTTGATGAGGGTGGAGGTGGTTTAACCTCTGGATTCCCTTGGTTGTTCTTAGACTATTTGTTCTATGAGATCCCACATTCATGCTTGTATTATGGCACGGGGGTGACTGGATGAAAGAAATATTTGGTTCAGCCATGTCTACGATCGGGTGGTATGTAGAAGTCCCAAACCTAGTCAAGTTTGCCTATGATTAATGAAATTTAAGTTCTCTTACTTTTGCACTTGTTTATATGTGGATTTGATGGTTGTCATATCTTTGATATTTACATGGTTTAATGTTGGTTAAAAGCATGGTTATATGATTCGTTCATTTCATGATTATCTCATATTTTTACTTATAATTTTGGATAATGTGTCTATGACCTAATAGATGATAATGCAACAAATGACATTAGGGATCAATGGTTCATAGTGAATCTCAGATAAGTATGAGACCCATGTGCTCAGATCTGTTATTTACACCTGTAGGTTGCATATGTACTAAGTGTTTGGTAAAATGTATGTCATGGTTAGGCTTGGTTAGGTCAAGCCCTTGATCAATTTTTGTGTTAGAGGCTTTTCCTTGGTGTCATTTGTTGTCTTGGAAAGTCTCATCAAGTTCTAGGCATTGGTTTAGAGACTCGCCTTGAAAAAGTGGCTTAAATATCGCAGTCTCTAGCACAAAACTAGCTGAAAGAGACTGCAATCTCTCCCTTGCAGGCATTGTGGGAGTGACTATAGGGTTCCAGTCACATGCATGTCTTTTCATGGGAGCAAATTTGGGTTTAATTCATTGAAATGCTAGGTTAACTTAGGGTTTGGTCACCTGGACTGGTGGATTAGCTCTTGGGGGTCCTGAAGAACCTGAGGGAGGTCTATAAGGGCTTGTTTTGTTGACTCCATTTCCTTAAGGTTACCTAGGAGATTGAGTCTTATCATAGTGGACCCTCAACTCATCTTTAGCCCGGCTGGACTATTGCTTAAGTAGATGTGGGTGGAGGCGTTACAATATTGTCAGATATTTTGGTGCAAGAGTGTTGAGGTGTTCCAAGAGAATTGGATATACACGCTAAATATAGTGGTGACACGTGGTAAAGATTTTAATTAGGTGGATGTATTATCACATGAATTGTAGTGTGAGGTGGGGTATACCAAAGCACCTTTACAGCGGAACCAAGCACCAGAATTTTACATGTCTGCATTTCTCCTTAATAGAATATGTGCACAGAATACGTTCCTAAAATTATATTGGAAATGGACTCCTAAAGAGAAGTTCCTAGTTTATTTCCAATGTAGGGTGTTATCAGAAGGAATCCTTAGAGGCACATATGACAAATTGGTCTAACACTTCTTTGCAGTCACCTTTCGTATGATATTCAAGGTCGATCCGTCGTACATGACAGAGCGAGTGGAGTCACTTCAAGATATTTTGGACTTATTTGTAGCTACTGAGGGTACATACATCATATGATTTAGATTTCAAACAACCCCTCATCTTATGCCGCAATATGTGACAAAAAAGGTGGTCATGCAAGAAGTGGCAAATCAACAAAGGATTGTCAAGGTTTCTTCACAGTAGGAAGAAATCCCCTTGTCCTATCTTTCCATTGATGGTCGGATTGTATGGATTAAAGAGTCACAAGGCAAAAATGGCTAAGATAAAAGAGTTGGATCGCATACACTTCACCACCAAAGACTTCCATTCATATGATCCTAGGCGAATTTTCAAGAAGAATTGTCAAAGGATCGGTCATAATGCGGGGTATTCATCAATGTCCAAATTCAAAGATGAAAAGATAAAGAATTGGTACAATGTTAGAATGAAGATACATCCAACCATGAAGACCAGTTCACCCCATGATCCACTAGCTCAGGACTTTCAAGATCAAGAGGAGTATGAAACAACACCTCAAGAAAAGAAGATATCTCCCAGGAAAGGTAGCAGGTATTCATTGGACAAGAGCAGTAGGAAATGGAAGGCCAATCCTTTAAACATAAGATTTACTCAAATAGAGTTGGAGAGGAAAGAAGGAGAATGAGAAGAAGAGGAGGAGAGTAAGAAGCAGGATGAGTTGCTTGAGAAGCAGTAGGCAAAAGAAGAAGAGAGGGGATAGAAAGAAGAAGAGCAGCAGAGGTAGTCCCAGGAGGAGGAAGTAGTGCAAAGGCTGGAATAAAAATAGTTGACTAAATAACTGGAAGAGGAACAATTTGAGGAAGAATACACCGTCCTATCCATGGATGATGAGCTGGGTACTCCAAAAGAATAACCACTCACAAGAGCTCATCTTCCATTTGGAGAGATAGGGATCACACCTCCACCAGCAAATAGAGTCACAGATGTTTGCAGCGTAACGTTTCATTAGATAAAGAAGAGGATCATGTAAAAAATATATAGATACTTTCCCAATGATCCTCAGAACCTAGTCTCAGTCACTATAGAGAAGGCGATAAATTCTAACACCAGAAGGAATCCAAAGGGGGTCATGGTGGAAAATGTTGCATTCGCTACAACAACACAGGATAACTCATAGTAATTATTGGGTGAGAATGCCAAGTTGAGAAGAGAATTGGCTACAGTGAAGTAACAGGTACAGTATCTCACAACATAGAACCAACGATTGTCATCACAGAACTTCAGTACCGCAAAATGGTAGTCAGCCATGCTAGAAGAGTTGGGACCAATGGAGGATACCATGGCACGATTATATGACAAGATGATACTTGTACAATAGGTCATGGCTCCTCTCATTAGCATTCAAAAGAATGCACAGGAAGTGGTGAAAATCCTAAAGATAGAAAATAGAGCAGTTGATCATGTGCAGGAGTGGGCTGCCAAATATTTGGATGTTCCACAACATTTGGAAAGGAAAGACAAGGCTTTTGTCTAGATAGATAGAGTTCAGTTGAGACTCCACCTATAGAATTACTCTCATCTTGGAGCATAGTCGATTAGTACTATGGTTGCATACAACCTGTTGCATAATGGTTTTGAGTCTCTAACACAGAAGCATGGGATGTATTCCATCAGATCTCTTAAAGCAATCAGAGGCAGGGAGGTCATCTTCTAGGAGATCAGAGAATATATTGAACAAATCAAGCAAGCAATGGAACAAGAAGGCTTGGAGGTAACCAAATACATTATTCAGCAGTATGCCTTTGTACCAGTCAAAACGCACATGAAGCTTTCATGGTTGTGGAATAATGTACAGTCAAGCTCCAAGAACATACTAATGGAGGCATTGGAGGTGAAGATTCACTACAAAGGGTACTTGCCATATTGGATTAAAGACATCGTAAAAGAGTTCAGAGCATGGCAAAATTACATCATAAATGAACTCCACGAAGAAGCAAATGATTTATCCATTTGATCATTCTTTGTCATTTTAGCAGTTCTATCTTATTAGGCCACTGTCTCATTTATAAATTATCTTATGTAATAAATGTTATGTAATGAAGTCCAAGGGACACATGTGGAATATGAAAAACCACACATTGGAATGTAATAGTCATGCTAGAATGTGAACAGACATAGAAGTCAAAGAGTCATAGGAAGCTCAAATTTCATTGTGTTGGTTATAAATAACTCCTCATAACTCAAGAAAATGGTTTTTTGGGAGGCTTATCCTTGGCTTCTCTTGTACTACATAGGAGATAGATTATTCTTTGGAGAAGCAAGTCGTGGCTTCATGTTCTACTATTGGATATAGTGTTTGATCTATGTAACAGTGTACTTGGAATCTTATACTTATAATTTGAAGCTCAATGAGCCGACATTCCTTCATACATGTATCATAGATGTAATTGGACTATTATGGTTATGTTTATGGTATATGTTGCTTTATTCACATACTAAGTTAATAAACTATTTTGTTACTTAGCTATGGCTATCATTAAATGAATGTGGTTATGTTTTAAACGATTGTTGCTTACTGTGTGGACTAATCTGCAGGTACTCAGTAAGTCTTTCTCCTTATTTCTGGGTCCCCCTTTAGGATAGTACTATTACTTTTCCAATCGGTGGCTCGTTTCCCTCACCAGCTATGTAACTCTCCTCGTACACCTTACATTAGGTGTTTCATAAAGCTCACATTCTTGCTGGCCCAAAGAGGTGTTGTATTCTCTTATGTTTGATTGTAACCAAGGCATATCCTAAAAACCATTCCAACGGTGGTCGGGCCATATGACGGAATGGGACTCCTACACCAAACAGTGTGGCATCTAAGTGGGACTTTACATCGAGGATATCCCCTTACAATGTTGGCAGCATCCCACATCGTCAACACATCCCAATCCATCATCCATAAGAAGGAGCAGGAAGGGGGAGAGATGGTCTCATTGCCAATTTTATTTTTGATGGAGAGAATGGAGAAGGTGACTCATTGATAAGAATAGAGAAAAAAAAAATGATACCAAAGCAATGATCCAATCAATCTATTTTTTGACAAACCCAAAAATAGAAATGAGATTAAACAAGTATTGGTAGATGATACGGTCAAAATTTTTGATACATTGAGCTTGATAGACATTCTAGTCTTTTTGGTAAGTTTCAAGGAGTTGTTAGTTTCATGAGCTAAGAGAATAACATCAATAATCTATCTACCTTAAACATATTCAGATTACTTAAAGGAAATGAGATGGGGAAGTAGAGGCTTAAGTATATTTCAAATAACTTTGGAAATGATTTTGTAAATGGCAATATATAGGAAAATGGTCCTGAAGGAAGAGGGATACTCAACATTGATTTTCTTTGGAACAAGATAAGTGAGGGAAACATCAAATGTAAAATGAATTGATGTTTTTTTCTATAATTTTCCACCAATTCCAAAACATTTTTGTCATCAATTAACTCACAAAATTGAAAAAAATTCTAGTGTAAACCCATTAGGTCTCACAAACTTACATCTTGGCATTTTTGTGATTGCATGCTCAACCTTTATAAGCATTACCTCTCCAAGTTGTTCTGCTCAGGGGTGATCATTGAAGATGTTTTATTTATTCTTATTATGTTTAGTCTACAATCTAGTTGAGGTTATATAAGAAGGTTTTGTATTACCAAACCAATTACTTTTCCATATCCTAATGATCTTGTAATTTACCCCCTCGGTAATTTTTTATAAAGGTAATTCTATTGTTTTTTCAATGTTGGAGCATAGATTTATGAAATAAATTTGTATTTATTTCTCCCTCCTTAAGCCACTAAATTCTTGTTTTTTTCCTCCATGGTATCTCTTCTTGATTAAGGCCCTACACCAACTGTGCATGAGTAATGGTTTCCCTTTTATCTAGCTCATCTATCCTTCTTTCCCTTATTATCATTTTTTTTATATGTGTTTCATGTATAAATATAATATTTTATTTTAAAAATAAAAAATTATATTTTCATTAATTATTTTTTAATATAAAGTTTATAATTTTGCAAATGAAATGCTATTAAATTATATTCTAATATTTTTAAGAAATATTAGTTATGAAACTATGCAGGTTTTCTTTATAAAATTTAAATTAAAAAATAATAAATATTTTTATTTCCATGAGAAATATATACATTATTTATTCTAGTCATTATAAGAAATAATCATCATGAGTTCAACATGTCCCCTATTCGATTTGAACCTAATTAGGAAGGATAAAAACACTTTTTTTTTGCAAGCAAGAAAACCTATCATAACTGAGATGTCAAACCAACAGTGCTAACAAACTAGTTGTTATCCCCAAATGCAGACTAACTCATCATTATTACTTAGGGAAAACCACGCCACCTAGAATTACCCACTAGTGTTCCATAAGGGGGAAATATTTCACTCCTGTGAGATGCCTCTGGGTGTTGGGTTATTAGCAGATGAACAGGCAGAGAGGGTCAACAGGATATTGGAGGACATGTTGAGGATGTATGTAACGCATCAGCAATGGAAGTGGGAAGAGTATCTTCCACTGTTAGAGTTCTCTTACAAAAATGGGTACCTGGAGTCACTGAGGATGACTCTGTTTGAGGCATTGTATGGGCGGAGTTGTAATACTCCCATTAATTGATTGATCTAGTTAACAGGGTGTTGATTGAACCAGACATGTTAGCAGACATGGAGCGAGAAATGTAGGTAATCAAGAAGAATTTGAAAGCAACATAGGATAGGCAGAAGAGCTATGCAGATCAAAATAGGTTGTTCAAGGAATTCTAGTTTGGGGAACATGTGTACTTGCACATCAAACCAAAGAAGAGCTCCTTGCAAATTGGATCATGTGCCAAGCTGGCACCTCAATTTTGTGGACTTTTCAAGATTATTGAAAGGATTGGGCCAGTAGGCTATCGACTTGCACTACCTTCGACAATGAAATTCCATGATCTTTTCCATGTGTCATTTCTTAAGAAGTATGTTAAAGATGTTGATCATGTGATTTACTGGTCTGTATTGCAGTTGGAGCCAGAAGGAGAATTCCATCGAGAACCGCAGTGCATTTTGTAGAGAAATGTTCTCATGCTCCAGAACCGAGCAATCAAGCAGGTTAAAGAGCAATGGAATCATTTTGGGCCCAATGAAGCTACATGGGAGATGACAGATCAAATGTGGGCTATGTATCCTTCCTTATTCACTGGTTGAGTGGATGTTTTGGTATATGGCTTTGGAATAGGTTTTTGGTACATGTTTTGGCATTTTTTGGAATATGTACATATGTATATGGATGTAAATATTTCCATGAGCTATGTTATAAAGCTCCAATAAGTGATATGGGAGTCATGTCATTATGATGTTATACTTGTTATGTTGTCATGTTGGTTTTCTTCTCACTGAGATGATCATTGCAAATACTACAACAAGCTAAGTTTATTAATCTCCATGGGAAGTATGTTTTAATTATAGCAGCCTTGTTGGTTGTAGGTGTTGTTGAACATCGAGGATGGTGTTACCCCAACGAGGAGGGTTTTGTAATGGCCCTGGTAAAAATTCCATTTAAAAGTTAATAAAGGAAAAATATTTACCAAGGTCATGGGACATGTATTCTAAGATGAATATTGGGAAAATAATAGTGATAGGGATCACTAGTGATTGATTAATGGCTAAGGAAATTGGCAAAGGAAATGGCAAAGGCTTTGGAAATGCAAAGTGACATTTTGGCACGTTTATTTATGAAAACAATGGAAATTAGGAGAAAAGGGAGGTGAAAGGTAACAAGTTGCATGTGAGAATGAAAATGAAGGAAAATAATGGAAAATGAAGAAAATAGATGCCTCATTTAAAAAAAAGGCTTTTAAGGATCAGTTCACAGACTTCTGTCAATTCAGTTTTGGATCTCTCTCTCTACTCTCCCTCTCTCATACTCCTGGACACTTAGATTTTTCTTGGAGCACTCTTGGAGGAGTGTGGCATACTTGGAGTTTTGAAGCAAGAAGGCAAAGGAAGAGTAGGAAAGTGCAAGAGGACATCAAGATAAATAGTTACAATGGGTTTTTCTTGCATGTACCAAGTTGATTTTATGTTTTCCTCACTAGTTTTGGCGGCATATGCATGTGGTTTATTGGTCATGATCTATCATTGGCATGGAGGATTGCCTGGATTGACAGTGGATTTGCCTAGCCTTGCCATTTTCAAGATAGCCATGGTGTTGTGGGTTCATTTCTTTGTTTTATGGTTGGTTCTCATGTTTCCTTTAGCTTTGGTTGAGTTACTAGTTCTTAGAAGCCCTGGTTGGACAAACGCTCTAGAAACCCTGTAACAGCTTGGGTTGAGTTACTAGTCCTAGAAGCCTTGGTTGGAAAAACGCTCTGGAAGCCCTTGGTGGGTTGAGTTACTAGTCCTGGAAGCCCTTGGTGGGTAGAGTTACTAGTCCTGGAAGCCCTGGTTGGACAAACTCTCTAGAAGCCCAATGACAGTTGTGGATTGAGTTACTAGTCCTAGAAGCCTTGGTTGGACAAACACTCTAGAATCCCTTGGTGGGTTGAGTTACTAGACTTGGAAGCCCTAATTGGATAAATGATTTGGAAGCCCGATGACAATTTTTGGTTGAGTTACTAGTCCTCGAAACCTTGGTTAGAACAAACGCTCTGGAATCCTGGAAGTCTTGGGTAAAGACCAATCTAGTGATGGTTTTTGATGTCCAACCATGAGGTGGAATAAGTGTTTAATGGGTTGAGGTGGTTTGGCCTTTGGAAGCCCTGGTTCAGTTTTAATGGATTGTTCCATGAGATCCCACATTCATGCTTGGAATATGGCACAGGGGTGATTGGCTGAAGAGAGATTTGGCTCACCCATGTCTATGGTTAGGTGGTTCATGGAAGTCCCAAACCTGGTTGGCCTTTGCATCATTAATATGAGGTTATTTCTCCTCATTAATTCATGATTATTATACTCGTTTATATGTGGATTATATCACTATTTTTTCCTTGGTATTTATGTTTCTATTATGTTTTTTATGAACATGTATTGTGACTGTGGCTATGTATGGCTCTCATCATGTTTTTACTCGTAAATGAATGGATAATGTATCTATGGCCTAATAGATGAAATTGTGGCTAATTTGTTGAGGCATCAATGATTCTTAGCAATTCTTAGATAAGTATGAGACCCCTATGCTCAGTTCTACTTTTTAAGACATGTATATTTCATGTTTGTGACATGTTTGACGAAATGCCTGCCATGGCTAGTAGGGGTCCATTCTAGTCCTTGTTGATGTTTTTGCAAATGTTTCTTTGTTTCACTGTGAACTTTCATTTCTAAAGGTGTCATTGAGTTATGGGCAGTGCCCTGGGCTCTAGGCCTGAAAAGGTGGCACAAAACCTGGAGCCACTGGCACAACACTAGGGAAAATTCCTTGGATGCTCTCTTGCCCTTGTCGTGGGAGCATCTGGAACCTCCTAGATGCACCTTGGTCCATATCTAGGGAGCGTCCAGGGTTTTTATGCACAAAAACTTCATTGGGACTCAGGGATTGGTTACCTGAGTGGTTGGGATGGCTCCTGGGAGTTATGTTGCTGATGTGGAAGGTTTGTGTGATGTGTTCCATCAATTTCGCTTCCTTAACTGACACATAGGGAGTTGAATCATATCATAGTAACTTCTCATCACATGTTTACCCCGGTTGGTCGGTTACTTAGGTAGATGTGGGAGGAGGGTGTTACAAGCTTCATTGAAAGAATATGTAGAATACAACTTTCCCAATATTAATATAACCAAAGAAGTAAATAAATTTTGAAAAGAAACTTAAATACTACTTTATTGTTGGTAGGACACCTTTCTCTCGAGCTACACATGTTAAAAGAGACATCTGAAGAATAATTAAATTACAAATCAAGTATGCTTCAATATTTTCTCAAATCCTACGTAGTTATGAAATTTCCTTATATTTCAGCAACTTGAAATATACTCTTCTAACTATTAATTATCGGTTTATTTGCTATAAAAAATAATGAATAAATCACACTAAAATTATTCACAATAAAATTATGTTGTGGAAAATAAATTGGAACTAAGAAAATAGATGTACACACAAAATAAAATCGACACAATAGTTTTTGGACAATAGTCTTTAGAAAAACCCTGAAGGGAAAATCAATATAGCAGATGAGGGTTTATTTTATTATTATGCAGCAATAAATATGAGCACAATAATTTGGATGCCAAATTGGCAATCCTATCTTGAGAGAAGCACTAGAAAAATATCTAAGGAAATTTTTTCTTAATCCACAAACAATCCAGCCTCAACTAGCCACTCGAACTACCTCCGAGAAATACCTTTGTGTATCCTCTACACAGATTACTTGTACTCTTTGGAATAGCCTTGAACTACCTCTGACTAATTTTCTTTTCCATTGAGATGAATTCGCTATCCCTCTAGAATAATTTCCCAACACTTAGTTGTTGAATTGATCCTCTGTTTGGTTGGTTTGAATTGATCCCCTTTTTGGCTAGTTCGAATTGCTCCTCTTGGAGGCTTGCACAACCCTTGCACAATCTCTTTGTGGATTGGATGCTACCTCCTCATACTCCTGAAAAATGCCACTAGAGATGATTCAAAATCCTCCCATTATTGTTCCTCAATCACTAATCTCTGGTTCAAACTCTCTCCTATTGAATCTATGCAACTGGATAGCTTGATTTGCCAAATAACTCACTCTCCCTGTGTCTCAAGTGTGTCTATCTCCATCCCCATTGACTTGCTCTTACAATCTATCATTGGAGCACCAACAGTTACTTTTTTATCAATGGATAATATCATCTTTAACTCGATCCATGTGAGTTTCTAGAACATTCTCGACTTTCCTTAATTAATTCCTATTAATTAACCATTTTTCCTAAGTTAGGAAAAAAATAAATGATGGTTAATTAATTTAATTAAGGTGTTTCACAAGCTTATCTCATGAAACCTTTTCTAGGTTTTAAATATTTCATGTTCTGTAGTCTATTTGACACAAATTGAGACTATAACACTTGTCTAATCCTACAAAAAGTAACACTCCCTCTTAGCAAGTAAGTTGTTCTCCAATAACATCTTCCCTCAACCTATTGATGCCTAATACATGTAACAACCTGTCACTATCCACCAAGCTATTTTGCATACTCTGATTCATCTGCTAACCCTATAGTTGAACCACCCTACATTTTCATTATTGTTGACACTGCATTGTGCCACCCTGCACTGTTTCCAGCTGTTATCTCAAAATCAGACCCTGGAAGGCTGCAGACTAGGAAGACCTCAAGTAACTATTTCAAACCTACTTTAGGCTGAGGCTTAGCCTCCTCAACCTAAGAGGGCTCTCTCTTGATGGGTTAATGATTTTGATTAAAGATAAGATGGCTAACTCTTATAAAACAATTGTGACAAATATGAATGGTGGAAACACATTAAACAACTATCCATTGGGCTTATGGAGTCAGCAACACCTCAATATAACAATGAACTCAACCTTACATGGAAGTCAGGGCATTCAGCATTTAAACATTCAGAACATAAACTCATATGGGACCACATAGTTTATAAATGTATACAGGAAGTCAGAGCACATTCAGTGAATTCTGAGTGATTATACATCCATACCACTGTAAGAATTAAGAAAAGGACAACATCACATATTCTGAACATAAAAAATCCTTCATAAATCCTGAGAAGTAAAGTCAAGCATGTATTACTGAAAATGAGTCTTACATAGGCCAAATACAAGCTTTTCCATAAAATTTTCCAAACCTGATTACATTGTTGTTTCAGCTATATATAGAGCTCTTATTCTAACTGATCGAGATTCCTCCTCAAGCATGAGGGGAATTCGAAAACTACTTCTATTACTAACAACTCTTAAACTCTAACTACTTTAATAAATACAACATACTATTGACTGGAGTTTTTTTAGAGATCTAAATCAACTATGACTCTAACTCCATATTACATGCATAATGGCCTTAATTAATATGATTCCTTTCTTTGACATCTGGTTCTCTTTCAGTTTGGCGGAGATGGGTGTTTAATGCTCCATGTTGACCTTGGATGTCGTATCTTCTTCACTGTTCAGAAAAATTAGGAGACTGTCCTTGCTTCTCGGCTTTATGGTCTTCGAATCTTCATAAGTTGGTTTTTTGTTGTTGTCCCTCAAAATATGACGGTGGCCACGTTGTGATGTGTTGTCCAGTGTTATGAAACCTGATTTGATGATGTGTCATCCACTATTTTGAAAACAAAAGGGGAAAATGCATTCAAGCTGTCTGATGCATGCTTCAATTCTTTTATGATATGACAAAATGCCACGTCCTTAATACGCTATCTGCCGTTTTCATATGTGTAGGCAAAAGTTCATGCATGCAAATCATTTAATGAACTTATGTTTTCCAAAACTAATATGCACGGTTTTATGCCTGCAGGGTCTTCTGGAGAAATACCTTCAACAAAAAGAGCTTCAAATATTGGCTCTAGACCAGCCATGTTTGATTCCTTTGCTGAATTTGGTGAAGAGTCGATGTGCAGCATATAGGTCTTTAATAGTACACACAGCAGCTGAACCTCATCATATGACATTTTTTCCTGTGATAAATCATATTTGAGATGGAAACATTTTCGCTGCAATAAAAGATCCGATAGCAAGGGCTTCGTCTTTGCTACTTGCTTAGCAACATGGCCAGCTTCTTGGATCACAGATAGCAGGGTACACTTGGCATAGGTTGGAAACTCAAGTGCATTGGTCAAAATGAATAAGAGAATTGCTTCCTTTTTTCTTTCATCAAACCTTTTGCATAGATTATCTGGGACTGAAATATGCACGCTTGAAGAATTTAGAATAGATCTCAAAAACGGGCTGAGGAAGTTTCCATCAGAATCGAAAACTTCTTTCAGCTGTAAAATGATTTCCACAAATTCTTCAAATACATCCATTGGGATGTACCGTTCATGCAGAGGCTCAGTACCATTTTTCTGTGAGGATGTCTCCATATCCTGGAAAAAGTCATTAAGTGCTTGAATGCATTCTGTTGCTGCCCTCCGAACAGCTTGAACAACACTACTTAACGCCACTAGAATACACGGTAAAGCTAGCTGCAACTGCATTGCATTGATGCCCTGCATTCCATTTCTTTCAGATGACTCTGCTCTTGGTAATGCCAGACAAAGTGATGTCAATGCGTTCAGACTTTCCACCTGCACTTTAACAGGAACAGCTGATCCTTCTTCCATAAAAAAATTTGACAAGAAAGGTACTGCCGGGAGTGTGTTGTGGGTCACAATTAAATGAATATGTTCTTTCAATAGTTTCTTAGATGATGACATGGAAAAAAGCACAAATAGATCCTCAAATACACTCATCTTGTCCCTACATCCATTACTGGAATCCTCGAAAGATTTCTTTGGAATATTCTTTACCTTTTGAACGGTGATAAAGAGGCTTTACAACAGAAATTTAAACTTGGGTTAAAATATTCCACCTTTTTAAACGTACACCTGTCTTGATCTGAATGACTATTGTAGCTCCATATGATGTCTTGCATACCCTTTAGGTGTCTTTCTTTCAAAATTCCCGTTCATAATACAAAACTGCCTGTCTGCGTTAAAATCATCACCTACAGCAGTTTCGTAGCGCACTACGAAACTGCTAAATTATTTGAAACAGCTTGCTTTTGACTAACATCATATGATTGTTGATTCGCAGTTCCTCTCCTAGTATCCAACAAATGAGATGTTGATCCACTCTCCGCAGCTTTCTTCAACTTGGTAAGGCAATTATCACAAACACGGTAAGGTCTATTTGGGTTTGGAGCCAAAGAAGCCTTGAGGCACTTTTTGAACTGCATGAATGGCAAAAAACAAGCCCACAGTTATAGCAATTGTGTCGCTTTCTAGTAAAACCAAATGGAAGCCTACAGCCTAAACAAATGGATTGATCAGCCCCAGAAACCCACTTATGGAGGCAGATAGCTGCCGTAAAGCTGGAACCACACACTATTCCTTTAACTTGCTTGTCTTTTAATGCTTCAACTAATGTTGGTGTATTGACATCTTCAATACTTCCATGACCTAACTGCCCATTCAATCCTTTTCCCCAAGTGTAGACTTCCATTTTTTAGGTCAAAACAGCTACATTATACGCACCACACGCTATTTCCTCAACAAAGGCATTACGAATTTTCCCTTCCACACGAACAGGGAACTTGCCATCAGCCTGGTGGTTTCCCAACTGACCATGAACAGAGCTGCCCATTGTAAATACATGTCCTGAGGTTGTCAGAGCAACTGTAAGGCTGTGTCCAGCAGCTACTTGGCAGAAATTATGGCTAATCAAGGGCATCTACACATGTTGGAATAAGCCTCGGTTCCTTGTCCCCATGCCCAAGTCAACCCTTATCACCATCTCCCCAAGTAAAAAGCCTCCATAATGAACAATTACTGGAGCTCAAAGATCCCACCATAACTTCCACTAGTGCAGCAGTGTGCCACACTCCACAAGCTGCTCTTACAGTCCGTAATCCTTTAAGTGATAATACTTCCCGGGGTGAAGCAGCACTTTTATGGTCTCCATGACAACTTTGAAACCATACAAGTTGTCCAAATTGTTTTTGAAATTTTTCAGTGATAACAGTGGCTCCACTTGGGATAGTGTGCCCTTGTGGTACACTAAGAACTCGTAGGTCCAGCGCTTTGTCCTTTTTATAACAAACATGGATTTGCTTGACAAACATCCCCTTCAAGCTTCTTGGGCCTTCACCTCGGGCTTAAGCTTGATGATCACTGTAGGAGAAAGGAATCTACATCTACTAAAAAAAATGCTCAATCAACCTTGAGCTTATTTGCATATTCCTACCTACCTACCCTATCCATTTCAAGCTTCTTTCAGCTCAATCAATGTGAAATTTCCAATGTAGCCAATCATTTGTCTTATCTGATATTTGAGTTTTTTCACTGCATCGGAGTTCAGAGTCACTATGATATTGTGATGACCACTGCCACTGAAATGGCTTCTGATTTTCATAGGAAAACTGAAACACTGGAGAGTAAAACTCTTCCATGTACTTAGCTATAGGATCCCAGAATACATGATCAGCTTGATGATTCTTGTAGCTTTCTGGTTGTGCAAACTGATTTTCAATAACAGTGTACTCTTCCTCAATCACGAAAGAGAAAGGAAGCAACACCCTCTCCTTATGTGCTGCCATAGAAATCTTTTGAAAAGAATGATCATAACCATGAAGACTATATGATTGAATTTGACCTTGTAAACGTTCAATATCTTTCTCAATGTCTTTAGCAAATTCATCCAAAAATTTCATCTTATCTTTTGTCTTGCACTCAAATGATTTCAAAAATGAAGACAAGGACAAAGAAAAATTTTCACCTATTTCTTCATTAATATGATCCTCATTCCATTGTTTAAAACTTTGAACTAAAGGAGAGTTTGCCACCACATCTGATCTATCCATCCATTCCTCCAAAAACATATACCAAAAGTCTTCAAATGACTTAATGGATTTGGCAGGAAAGCTTTCAATCCACCTTTTACATTTCCCTTGAAATGAATCATAGAACAACATAATGCAAACATCCTCATGTTTAACTCTAAGAAGCTCTGTAAAATCACAGAAATCTAATATATGCTTCACAGTTAAACTTAAATCTTCTCCATTGAATTTTGGACCATTCCTTAGAAAATATGCATCCTTGGGAAAACGATTTGGGAAACCATGAATTCCTGAAAAATTTATGCATGCATACCTTGAAATAAGAATGGTAGCATCTGAGTCCTTCATAACTCCAGTGGAATCACCATGAATCTATGAATTTTGAATTCTTCAACAATGGAGTCACCAAGGTAGATTTGCAGCCTCAAAAAGATGTATGAGCTCCTGCTACCTTCAGAAGTTCAGCCTCTAAATTTCGGGAATGAATAGACTTCAGGCTCCCGACAGACGCACCAAAATGTTATCACAAAACCAGTACTGATGGCTGCTAATCAGTAAGACCTTATGTAACTAGTTCAAACCAATCTTTTGACTAAGGCTTAGCCTCCTTAGCCTGAGAGGGCTCTCTCAAAAGGGTTATTGATTTTGACTAATAATAAGATGGCTAACTCTTGTGGAATAACATTAACAAATATGAAGGCTGGATAAACATTACATAAGCTTCCATTGGGCCTATGGAGTCAATCATACTTCAGTAAACAATGACACTGCCTTTACATAGAAGTCAAGGCACTTAGCATTTAGATGTTCAGAACACAACTCATATAAAACCACAGTTCATAAATGCATACAGGAAATCAGAGCACAATCAATGAATTCTGAGTGATTACACATCTATGCAACTGTAAAAGACATTAAGGAAAGAATAAATCACACATTCTGAACATGGAAATCCTTCATGAATCCTAAGAAGAAAAGCAGACAACTTATATTACTGAAAATGGGTCTTTACATAAGCCAAAACAGTCCTCTGTTATAAAATTTCCAACCTTGATTACATTGTTGTTTCAGCTATATATAGAGCTCTTATTCTAACTGATCGAGATTCCTCCTCAAGCATGAGGGGAATTTGAAAACTACTTCTATTACTAACAACTCTTAAACTCTAACTACTTTAATAAATACAACATACTATTGACTGGAGTTTTTTTTAGAGATCTAAATCAACTATGACTCTAACTCCATATTACATGCATAATGGCCTTAATTAAGATGATTCCTTTCTTTGACATCTGGTTCTCTTTTAGTTTGGTAGAGATGAGTGTTTAATGCTCCATGTTGACCTTGAATGTTGTACTTTCTGCACTGTCCAGAAAAATTGGCAGCCTATCCTTGCTTCTCGGCTTTATGGTCTTCAAATCTTCATGAGTCAGTTTTAAATTGTTATCCCTCAAAATATGACGGTGGCCACGTTGTGATGTGCTGTCCAGTGTTATGAAACCTGATTTGATGATGTGTCATCCACTATTTTCAAAACAAAAGGGGAAAGTGCATTCAATATGTCTGATGCATGCTTCAATTCTTTTATGATATGACAAAATGCCACGTCCTTAATACGCTATCCGCCATTTTCATATGTGTAGGCAAAAGTTCTTGCAAGTTGTCTTGATCTTGTTGAAAGCTGATGGCTTCAGATGATTCCTTGTAGACATACCCTTTTCAAAATTCCCGCTTGTATTTCAAAACCGGTTGACTGAGATTAGATTGTGTAGCTTCAGCAGTTTCGCAGCGTGCTACGAAACTGCTGTACATTAATCATCTTCAGCAGTTTCGTAGCGCGCTATGAAACTGCTGTGTGATTCCAAAAACATAGTTTCAACCCAAAATTTTGCTATTTTGGGCCTCTTTGATTGCTGGTACTGGCAGGTCCATCTACCATTGATGGGCTAACAGTACCATTGGAATCTGCCCCTCGAAAATCTGAATTGCCAGAATCTGGATAACTGTGAGACTCTGCACCTCTCATTTCAGGTGTGACTCTAGCATCACTTACAGATTGTAGGTTTACAGCATTATGAGTATGTGTAGGCAATGAACTTGATCTGTTATGAACATATGCTCCTCCAGGTAATCTTTCAGCCATATCCTTCAGTTGTGTCATAAGAGACTTAATAGCTTCTTTTGCTGCTTTGCATTTGGCAGTTTCTTCTCCTACTATAGCAATAGCCTCCTTCAATTTTTTTTTAAAGTGCGTTCCAATTTAACTTCTTGAAGTTGACATCGGTGTGTGAGATTGTCAACCTGCACTCTTAATTTGGCAACCTCTTGGCCCAATGTATCGTTTTTCTTGTTGACATCTTCTAGTATGATGTTTGTAGATTTAAGGCCAGATAATGTTGGAGTTGGTGTTGTGGAACGTGGTGGAATTGACCGTCTTGAAGTTGGTGATGAAGCTCGAGACATAATTCTTGACCCTGGAACAGAAGTAGAGAAAAATTTCTTTGAATAACTTATAACAGGATGAAAGGATGTTGGAAGGTTTTATATTTCCCCACTAAGAAGTGCTGTTTGGAGCTGGTGACACCCCACTGCTATGAAATTCTGATTTCCTATTTCGCTTAGAGGAAGATTTACTCTCAGCAGGCTTAAATTGTTCCATAGTGGAAGATCTGGAAAGTTGTACTTGTGTCTTAGCATCTGATTTCTCTTTCTTTTGACTGACATCGTATGATTGTTGATTCGCAGTTCCTCTCCTAGTATCCAACAACTGAGATGTTGATCCATTCTCCGCATCTTTCTTCAACTTGGTAAGGAAATTATCACAAACACGGTAAGGTCTATTTGGGTTTGGAGCCAGAGAAGCCTTGAGGCACTTTTTTGAACTGCATGAATGGCAAAAAACAAGCCCACAGTTATAGCAATTGTGTCGCTTTCTAGTAAAACCAAATGGAAGCCTACAGCCTCAACAAATGGATTGATCAGCCCCAGAAACCCACTTATGGAGGCAGATAGCTGCCGTAACGCTGGAACCACACACTATTCCTTTAACTTGCTTTTCTTTTAATGCTTCAATTAATGTTGGTGTATTGACATCTTCAATACTTCCATGACCTAACTGCCCATTCAATCCTTTTCCACAAGAGTTAGCCATCTTATTATTAGTCAAAATCAATAACCCTTTGAGAGAGCCCTCTCAGGCTAAGGAGGCTATGCCTTAGTCAAAAGATTGGTTTGAAATAGTTACTTAGAGTCAACCTGACCAGCAGCCTATCAGGATCTGAT
>APFE031404216.1:157836-173365 GCA_000404065.3 Pinus taeda | reverse complement strand
TGACAGAAGGATTCCCGAGTGAGTGGCTTTCGATAGAGACGAACTCGGTGGCCATTTACTTTGAATGCATATCCAGAACCGTCAATTGTGGTCAGAGTAAGGGTCCCATTGTCATGTACCTTCTAGATTTTGTATGGTCCTAACCATCGAGTCGGGAGTTTCCCCGGGAAGTCCTGAAACCGAGAGTCGTATAATAGACCCCAGTCTCCTTCGTGAAAGACTTTGTTCTTGATAAGTGCATCATGCCATTTAGCTCGTTGCTGTTGAATCAATGCTGTATTTTGTAAGGCAGAGAGCCTGATTTCATCCAATTCATTAATCTGCTGTAATCGATTGATTTGTGCCTCACTCAGATCTAGGCCGACTTCCTGTGCAATTCGTAGCGTTTGGATTTCGAATTCTATGGGAATGATAGGTTGTTTTCCAAACACTAATTGATAAGGCAAATAGCCTACAGTACTTCTCCATGTGGTTCTATAGGCCACAGTGCCTCAGGTAATCAGGCGGCCCAATCACGCGTATGCGATGCAATAGTTTTTGTTAAAATTGATTCTATTACCTTATTACTACTTTCTACTTGCCCATTTGCCTGCGGATGGTATGGGGTAGTAATCTTATGTTAGACATGATAATTGTTAAGTGTTGAAGCTAATTTATTTCCAACAAATTGTGGTCCACCATCTGTAATTAGTTCTCTGGGAAGTCCATAACGTACAAACAAATGGAACAAGAATTGTATTACAGAGTCTTCTGTAGCCTTAGGCAATGATTCGGCCTCGACCCATTTAGTAACATAGTCTGTCGCTACCAGAATGTATGTCCTCTGGTTTGATGATGGATTAATGGGCCCGACAAAGTCAAGAGCCCATCGTTCAAATGGCTCAATGACAAATTGTGGTCTCAGAGGCATTTCGTCGGCTTGGCCAGGTCATCCTGCTCGTTGGTAGCTATCACAGGCTTGTGCAATTTTTTTCGCATCTTTGAAAATTGTAGGCCAATAGTATCCCGTCTGCAATACTTTATGTGTTGTTCTCTTTTCAGCAAAGTGTCCCCTGCATGGTCCGTCATGGCAGGCTTTTAAAAAGTTGAAGATTTCGTTTTCTCGAATACACCTCCTAATTTGCATATCTGCCCCTATGTGGAACAAATGACCCCCAATCCATGAAAATCGAGTGCTCTTCTGAACAATCTGCTTACGTTCCTGAGGGGTTAAGTGTTTTGGTAGCTTACCTACTGCAAGGTAATTGGTGACATCAGCATACCAGGGTGTTCGAACAGTAACAACAAACAGGTGCTCATTAGGAAATTGATCTTCCACTGCTGCTGTTTCAATTGGTTTCGGTATTCGTGAGAGAAAATCGGCTATAGGGTTCTCCTTGCCAGGTTGATCCTTGATTGTGATATCGAACTCCTGCAATAAGATCAACCATCTGGTTCTTCTAGCATTCGTAACAGATTTATTTGCCAAATATTTGATAGCAGAATGATCTGTATATAACACAACGAGATAGCCTTTGATATAATGTCTAAATTTGTTAACATCATGTATTACAGCCAGGAATTCCTTTTCAGTGACAGTATAATTCAGTTCGGCAGAGGATAAATTTTTGCTGATATAGTAGATAGCATATGGTTTTTTGTCCTCTTCTTGCCCCAGGACTGCACCAATTGCTGTATCCGAGGCATCAGATGAGATTTGGAATGGTAAATTCCAGTTTGGTACTCGAAGGACTGGGGATATTGATACAAGCTTCTTTAATTCCTTGAAAGCCTGGTCGCATTTTTCTGTCCACAAGAAATCAACATTTCCAGTTAGAGCATATAGAGGTGTGGCAATACGTGAGTAATGTTCTATAAATCGTCCGTAATACCCAGAAAATCCAAGAAAACTGCGTACCTCTGTTTGAGTAGTGGGGGTAGGGATAAGCAAAAGAATTTGGATTTTGGCCGGGTCTCCCTGGATGCCAGCTACTGAAACATAGTGCCCTAGAATGAGCCCTTCTGTCATCATCATGTAACATTTTTCGTGGCTCAGACAAAGCCTGGTAGCGATACAACGTTGTAGGACTTTTTCCAGGGTATCTAAAGCTGGATCAAAATCATCTCCATATGGTGTAAAGTCATCCATGTATACCTCAAGTCCATCATTTATCAAATCTGCAAAGATGCTAAGGACAGCCCTTTGGAATGTAGCAGGGGCATTACATAGGCCGAAGGGTAGAACTCGATAGGCAAACGTTCCCCGAGGGCAAGTAAAGGTAGTTTTATCCTGGCCTTCAGGGGCAATTTGGATTTGGTTGTATCCGCTGAAGCCGTCCAGGAAAGAAAATAATTTCTTTCCTACTAAAGTGTCCAATACTTGGTCTATGAAAGGGACAGGGAAGTGATCCTTCTGTGTGGCTTTATTTAGCTCCCTGTAATCCACGCAAATCCTCCATTTTCCATTTTTCTTGGGTACCACCACTAGGGGAGAGACCCATTTACTGTCGGAAATAGGATAGATAAAATTAACATCTAAAAGTTTCTGAAGTTTAGCTTTTACTACCTCTTTTAGATGGGGGTTGAGTCTTCTTTGCGGCTGAAGAATAGGTCTTGCATCTTTTTCTATATAGATGTGGTGGGTGCATAATTGAGGATCAATCCCTTTCATATCAGGGTAATCTCATGCAAATGCTCCTTAATATTTTCATAACAAATTAACAAGCTTTGTTTCTTGGTCTGGTGTAAGGTTGGTGTTGATATTTAGAGTCTTACCAGGTTCAATTTCCACTACTTTACTATTGGCAACGACAACCACTGGTATTGTTTGGTCATGTGCATCTTTCAAAGGGTCTTCTTCTAGCTCACTATCAAATGCTGCTTCTACCATGAAACACTGTGTGTGAGATCTAGATTCAGTTTGACTAATGAAATTATTGATGGCATCATCTTCTATTTGGTCCTTAAAATCTAAAGCCTTCTGTACAGTCAATGGGGATCTGATATTGTTAGTAAAGTATGACACAGGATATTGATTAGTTTTGATCATTGGAAGGTTTGGCTGTGCTGGAAGATATAGAACTAGATTTTTAACATCTGGTCCTTTAGTTATGGTCATGTTTCCCTGCCGACAACCAATGTAGGCATCGGCAGTAGCAAGCCAAGGTCTTCCTAGTATTAGCGGATGTCCATCCAGTCGGGTTTTGGGATTAATTATCAAGAAATCGGTTGGATATTCCTAGGAATCTACAGAAACCATGACATCGTATAGAGTACCTTCCGGTTGAACTACAGATCGGTCTACCAATTCTAACAAAGTAGAAGTAGGTTCTACTGATGTAATGCCAAGCTTTTGGTAGGTAGAGGTAGTAAAAATATTGATTGCAGCTCCTAGATCAACTAAAGCTTTAGTCAGGGTCTGACCATAGATTTGGACGGTTACAATTGGATTTTCGAGATCTTCGTATTTGATGGGTGTCTCTTTTCCTGATAACAAGTCAGATAAAGTACCGACTACTTGGACTCTTGGGTTAGTGGTTGTATTCCTCCTTGATTTTTTTATGCACAGTTCTTTTATAGTTTTTGCGTATATAGGAATGTCTTGAATGGCTTGGAGGAATGGAACTTTTATGTACAGGTTTTGTAACTCTCCCAGAATGTCAAAGTTTGGATATTGTACTAGTCGTGGTATGACTAATCGTTCCGGGAAAGGAGGAGAGGATGTACTTGCTTGATGATGGGTCTATTCCTTATTTACACCCTCTTGTTGTAATGGTTGTTCTATTGGTAATTGATCTTCAATGTGAACTGTTTTGTCTCCCTCTGTTTCTACTATACGAACAGATCTTAACTGAAGATCATTACACTCCCTTAGGTCAGGTCCGATTTCTGATGTTTCTATGATTTGGAGGGATTGGACCAGTCTATTATTAGGGTTGGGATTGGGTTGGGCTGGGAGTTGCGGTCTCAGATTAGACTGGGGGTTTTGTTGTAAGGCTGGCAGAGTCGGTTGAGGGAGTGGAATAGTTCCTGTTGGCTGATATGTCGATTTTGGCCAATTTGTCCACCAAGGTGAACCTTGTGAAGTAGGGGGAATCCATTGTGAAGGACATGAGTTATTCTACCAATATGGTGGGGTGTAGGGAAAATTTGGCCAACCGAATTGGCCTGAATGATTCATCCATGGATTTGGATAAGGAAACAGCTGTGATGACCAGTTTGAAAATGGGGGTGGAGATTGGTTTTTCCAGATACCATATTGCTGAGCATTATACTGCGGAGGCTGGAAAGAAGAAGTTGAGTCCGAAAACATACCAGATTGCCAAGGTTTCCATTAGCGACACTGGTTAATGAAGTATGCTGGCTCTAGTTCTTCTTCCACTTCCTTATATACTTCTTTCAATCCAGGAAGTGAGGGGTAGCTCTCAGTAAGGTGATCTTTCATACAGATAGCACATGTTTGAACTGCATCTAGTGGACATTCCTTGTGGCTATGTTTTCTTCTACATCGGGGGCAGAAAATCGCCAGATTTTGTTCCGCCTCCATCTGATTTTGTTTAGCCTGCACAATATCAAGCTGTGTAGTTAATGTCCCCAGAATATCAGTTTTAAAATTTTCTAATAAATTCCCAAGTTCTACACGTGTCACTCCTTCTGTTGATATTTTGTTATCTCTGACAAACCGATCATATTCTGTTGGTTTTATCCTTGTGCTGCCTCTTGAACTCCTGATGCATAAATCAATGATTTCAGCAAAATTCTCTTGATAAATATCCCCTTTTCCCAAGATATTCAATGTTTCAATCCAATGTTCTTTCATGCCTCTAATCAATGCAGTTTTCAACACATTATCAGGCAGAGGTAGTGATGCATAGGGGGATCTCTGTAAAATGTACTAGAAACGTTCTACATATTCCTCTAAAGTTTCATTTGGTCTAGCCGTCATTTGGAAAATTTCATCTTTTAGTTCTCTCGGCCTACAATAATCCTGATATTTCTTTAGGAAAGATTCTTTCATTTGCTCCCAATTATTTATGACTCCACCACCTAATCCCATAAACCATCTCAGGGCCGCCCCTTTCAAAGTGGAGGAGAACAATTTTAATTTCTGGGGGTCAGTGGTGTAATCATATCCTCTATGTAGCACATCGAATTCAAATAAGAATGCATCGGGGTCCTCTGATGTAAGTCCATGAAACGTCGGGATGTGTTGAAGAGGGATCGCTTTCATGGGCGCATTTGGAGCAGAATCTACTATAGGATATTGCAATGTAGAAGTTTGAGTGTTTGGCTGATTCTGCGCCATTGGATCAAATATGTGCCAATAACCTTCTAGAATTTCTAGGAGGGTGTTCCTAGGTTGAGAAGGAATGGCCTTGGCAGGGACTGTTTTAATGACACTTCCCTTATCTGGAATTTCTATCTAAGGGAATAGGGTGCCTTCAATATTAATTTTGACCATGCTCCCCTTATCTGGGTTGTTTAACAGTTGGATTATCCTAGAAGGAGACCTTGGTTCTCCTATTTCCCCTGTTTCCCCTTCTCCTTCAGAAAAGGTTGCTTAAATTCCCTTCCTGCAGTCGTTCTGACACAGAATTTTCAATTTATTGAAAGTCCTGTTCATCAGTCTGACTATGCACTTCAACAAAGGCTCCAGATGGTGATGTTGTTGCCCGAAGGGAGCTAGTAGGTTGTTTAGAATTAATATTTTTGAGGCCTACCGACGGCTGAGATTTAGTTTTCTTATAGATTTCGTCTATGAAGGTTGTTCGGCCAAGGGTCACCGGCCCTTTGGCTTTTTCAGGTTTGGTTGGAGGTTTGATATTCTTTTCTAGTTTTTTTTGCTTAGTCATGCACTCTAAAAACTACTAAATCCTATTCAACCAGCAATTCTGCTAAGAGAGCGGACAGTGGAGCAGGGCTTTTACATGCTCCGTACGCAGGTTCTTACCTTCCGTTTTTAAGATCCAACTCCCCCTAAGAAAATTTGCGCACTACTCTGTAAAGGGAAAATGGCTATACTCTTTCCCCGACAACGGCGCCAAAATGTAGAGCCATAACTAGGGTCTCTCACACCTCTAATTATTCCACATTAATAGATCAATCCGCAAACATTTGTTATTGTAAAGAGTAACTCAATCCGAGGCTATTTGTCCGAGTAATGCTTAGTAGTATAGTGTTCAGAAGATACAAAATAAAACAGATGCTAAGCTGTAACTGAACTAATCCAAAAGATAGAATCACACAAGACAGTTGATCAGTCAAGGGTACGGAAGCAATAACCCGTCCCTCTAGAAATTGATAAGAAGGAAATTAGAGCATGGACTTATAGGTCTGGGAGCTAGGCAGCGTCTTGCTGAGGCTCACTACAACCTTAGACCTTCTCTCACACCAAAACAATGAAGGCAGGTAAATAAAACGATAAAAGGTAAAATGGAACAGCAAAATGGAAATGGAACAGCAATAAATGGAACAGCAGTAAAATGGAACAACAGTAAAATGGAACAGCAGTAAAATAGAACAACAATAAAATGGAATAGCAATCGAAAGAACTGAATCTCGCGAGTTAAAACCAACTGATTCACACTCTGATTTTCTCTTCAAGCAAACTAGATAAGATATACTTTATGAAACAGCATTCCTTGATGAATTATGGAACAACAAGCATCAACCATATATACATGTTCTATACTAATATAGTAATCTGAGAATGATGGTTGATATAACTATGTTTCTAAACAGAGTAACATTACTTTCAAGTCCCAACAAGTATTATTTCACATGGATCCAGTGACAGTAACATTCATACCGACACTCTATTACAGAAATAGCTGATTAAAGACGCAATTCAACTCTGAATAGATCCAATTATACAGTACAGAGTCATTACATGGAGAAATCATTCATATATTGATCAGAACAGAGCATAGCATATCATATAAAAGATGTATCAGATTACTGAGCAATGAAGATAAACAAACCACACCTAAATCACAGTATAATGATACAAAAGCAAGTGTCCTTCGGAGCTGGGCCCTTAGCTGCCAATGGTACACCGCCTTAGATTACTCCAAATGCAGAGACGAAATGAACACCAAGTATTTTATATTAATGCATCAACAAATGTATAATCAAAACCAGTTCTCAGTGAGACTCGATGATCAAAGTTTTGTTCTGAAACTTAAAATTATAAAAAATAGTAGTCTCCTTGCTCAATGACGCTGTTCCTTTATATAAAAGTAACGATGGAGGTATCTAGATAACAAAGATAAGTAAAGCAGCGATCCCTCAGGATCGAAGATCCTGAGGGATTCGCCAATCGGTTAATCCTTCACTTTTCTTTCTCGCGTTCGCCGACCCTGTATCCCTCCTTCCTTTCATGGGCTATTCAGCTCCGATTTACTCAATCTTGTTCGCATCCAGTTCCCCTCTGGAGGGACAACAGTTATTATTCCTCTGCTTCTCACTTTTGGACGGCAACTCCTTGCTTCCACGTCTTCCTGCATAGAAAAATGACAATTATTAGTAATTGAGCTTCCTTTGTCAATTCTTGCACATTTTATTAAAATCCTTTATCTCTTTTGAATTTATAAGGTAGAAAAGGTTACAAATATTATTGAAAAGCCACTAAATTGCTTGTCAAAAGCATACCTTCGAAGTGCTCCACAGTAGTGACTCGCCTTCACATACATGCATGCTTTCCCATTTTTTGAATCATGCACTTGTTGTTTGCATGTATGATCATTCACTCTTGTTTTCACTCACCTCATCAATCATTCAAACTTCTCAAGTTTTCGGTCGCCCATCAGTCGACCTGGGCTGCCTTGGCTTTGACTATGCCTTGCCCGATTAGCATTGCGCATTTCCAGAAGTGAAGTCTATACCTTCCCTCCAGAAATTTCATATTTCTATCCCAACACTGACCTCCAGCCTTGAATTGTGCAATTCTTGGAGGTAGTATCCTATTGGTCCGAGGAACTGTGCAATGCAGTTTTGTAGTTGTATGCCACTGTTGACTGAAATTGCACAATGCAGAGTTTCAGTCCTCAGCGGGCTAGGCTGGACTATGCATTGCACTATTCTAATAGTCAGTCAACCTCCTGATAGCTCGAACTATGCCTCGCACAATTTTTGCAATCAGTCTCCTGACCTGCCGCCTGAAATTGTGCAACCTTCACAATCAATCACACAGGTATGTTGTAAGTCAGTCCTCAAGTTTGTTTTGGTTTTCGATTGATAGATTTCTTACCACAAGTGTTGATATGTATCTAAGTATCACAGGTGTTCATCTCCCTCTCAGCAACACAGGTACAATGGATTTTAGGAGAAAATATTCGAAGACACCATTCGGAGCACGCTTGGGGATGTAGTTAATCAAGTTTCTTTGGACTTGCCTATCTATGAAGACATCGAGTTGTTCATGGCAAAGGATATCAATATGAAATGGAAACAACGTCATCGCAAGTAGCACCATCAGTTGCAGTAGAACGCAACACTCTTGTACATGACGTATGCAAGAGGAAGGTTTTTGAAAACTTAGAGGTAGAGAAAAGTTGCAAGCTCAAAGTAGATCCACTCATGACGAAAGCAGATTTGGAAATTGAGGTTATGAGGTGACAACATGAAACGATGATCATGTGAGGTCTGAGAAAGGAATGGAGAAGGAGTTACATGTATTGAAGTAGCAACTCAAGGAAGAACAAGAGCTGCACAAATGAGAGAATGAGTGAAACATGCACAAATGGATGAAACTGCACCCGTACAAGTTGTAGATCCATCCCAGCAGCTACCCTGGAGTAGATAAGGTGAGCAGTTTTGTTGATCACATGCAAGGGAATTTAGTAGCATGCATGTCATTGTGTGCATGCAAGAAATCCCACCCATTTGGCACACTCACCGAGGCAAAGACAACAAATTGGATATCAACATGTATTTTGAGAAGTTGACGTGCATGACCACCAACACATGCTTGGAGATTAGCATAGACACTATGCATCAACATGATACTGATCTGGTTTCACCCAGGATGACCATGCACATGCTATCAGATGAGTTGGATGGAGTCATATCATTGTAACTGGATGCAACGGAGGCAAGAGTTTGCTTCAGCAAGATGTCACCATTAAGCACACGGACACCATCATGGTGACCCAACTTGGCATCAGCTCACCACCTTCGACCAACACAAGGATGACAAAGAGTTCATCTCACCAAAATGGTTTGCGTGCCAACGATGTCTTTCATGGCTTACTCAAGCCATTTTGTCTCACATGGGCACATGTGCATTGTAATGTAATGTCTTGTCAAGTGGAAGTTCAAGTGTCGATAGTTGAATGTAACACTCATAGAGTAGTTGAAGAGTCATGAGAATAGATGAACAATCACAAAGGGGAATGTCAAGGGTCACCCCACCCTTTGCTATAAATATTTCCTCATAACTCATTGTAAAGGATTTTGGTCAGCCAAGATTCTGATAGGAGTATATTAGAGAGAGCTTGGATAATATTGTAATGAGCCTTGGCTTCTCCATTGCACAGAGCTAGTATATCTCTTTGGAGGAGCAGGCAGTAGTGACTATAACATTCCACTATCGGAACTAGTGGATGGACATGGAAGTATTGTATGATTGGAACCTACACTTCTTAATATAACATAGCCAACATGTTTCATGCATATGTCGTATTGTATTTCAACTATCTTGTTTACTGTCAATGATATATGTATCTATTTTCTTACACATGCATGTGTAGCTATTTTCTGTGTATGTATGTATGCATCTTTCTTAAATGTGTTGTTGGTTTAACCATCACTTTGGATTGCTAGCTCACTTTCCTTCCATATTTTGATTCATAGCAGGTGTGTTCCCTTCTTAACTATGTTCTTTCATAGGTTTCCAAAGGGCACACTCACCTCACCCTCCATGTGTTAGGAATGCTCATGCAACTTCCTTGAATTATTGTATATGTCACACTCTTGCTATCAACAGAGACATATTACTTGCCTCTGTCTGAAACCGTGGTTGAGGCGATACTGTATGACCCATTGCTAGGACTCCTACACCAAATGGTTGGAGGTCTGATTGGGACTTCTTACTGAGGAGAACCCCTGACATATTGGTGGGTCCAATACCATCAACATTTCTGGTGTAAGAAGGAGGGCTAGATGAGAAGCTGAGCCCTCATCATCTATTTTGAACCTTTTCGCAACTATCATGTATTCTTGCACTCTCAAACATCCATGATGTTTGTCTCATGTCGAACCTCTACACATCACAAGGGAGTTTTTTTTATCTCTTGTCTTAATACATGTATGATGGTGAAGGCGAAGTGGAATGGCCTATGTTTGTACGTGACTTCCTTTCCATGCTTGACAAGGATGATGGATGTTATGATGAATAGGCCAACCTACTTCTTGCGTACACACTTCTCGAATCCCCACTACAGTGGCTTTACACCCTATTGGTTGACAGCGTGCACTCATTTGAGAATTTATGTGATCACATTGAAGATAATTTCCATCATTTTTATCCAGAACATCTTGACCAAAAACTGTTACGAAAATGGAAGGCTCTACATGAATTGCCTGATGATTTTTGGCAGTGCTTCCGTGTTTTGTAGTTTCATGCTCCAAAAAGCTAGATGAAAATTTAGTATCTCATGGAAAAATTTGAATATTTCATTATCCAATCTATCAATCCCAAGAAGAAGTTCAAGCTCAAGGTCCACTCAGCATACTTTGTTCATGGACTTGTGAAATCATAGATGGACATGGTCATTGTCATAAGTGACTGTCTCCTGTCCCCTCATCAAATAGCTCCACCACGACAGAGTGATGTGGGCCAACATGCACACAAATTTGTTTAACCATCACATCCTCCCTACATTTCTCCTCCTAATTTTTGTGCAGACTTGGTTGTGAGTCCCATGCCACGTCACATGTATTTTGTACTTCAACCTCCATCCTTGTATTTTGATCATCCTACAGATTGCACTGTCTTCTGTTCTTCCATTTCAGACTCTACAACTATTTTTAATGAGGATCAATCTATCCACACAGTTGGTGTTGCACAACAAACATGTGGTAGCATTCATGATGTGTATGAATTGGAGCTTGAACATCCACTGGTAGTAGAGGACTATCCTTGTCTATCCATACCTCCTGCACTTTTTCCTGACCTCATTGGTGATCCTACCATATTGAATTTTTCATGTGTATCACCATCCACAGAGGCACCCATTTTTGATCATTCGTAGGACACACTGGATGTCATTCCATCATTTGACAACAGAGAGAACCAATCATTCTTTAAACATCCACTTGATGTTTCATCTATCTTTTCCAGAAATGCACAATATGAACATTCTTGCTTCTCATCTACCCCTCTGTGCATATCATCGAATCATGAGGATGCCAACCAACATATTGAATTATCTGATCTTGGTTTTCATGATCTCTTTACCTCATCATCCAATCATGATGTTTATTGACTTGTTGATTATCTGTCTAAGCCACTGGTATACAATGATCCATCTGTCAATGAAGTCAAAACTCCTAAGATTGTTCGAGGCACTTCAGCCCAAGCTGATGGTTATGTCAGGCCCTCGTTGTCCTCTGGTTCATTCACTTTGGTTCAGGAAAATTTTCAAACACCTAAGGCTCTTCAACACTCATCTTTCTGCACTCAAGAACATAGCAAGCACACTTCCAAAATGTAAGTGGTCTACATTTCTCACATTTTCTTGCATGTCACAATTAAGGGAATTCATACACTTAACATCTGCATGCATTGTAGCACAACACCATGGTGATTCCACAGATTTAATGTCATGCGCTTTCACTCAATTTTGTTCTATGGATGCTTGTAAGATCAGAGTGTGTTTGTCTTCATTGTTGTATCTTTCACTGCTGCTAGTTCACATAGCTGTGTTGTTCACAAACCATGCCTTCACCAACATGGTTCAACCAATGAGCTGGTGCTTGCATTGGAAGTATCACTTCACGTGAGATGACCCATGCATTATTAGCTTAGGAGTAGGAGTAGTGTTTTCTTACATGCATGTTTGGTTCTTTCTTTGTGTGTTTGTTTGTTTAGTCACCTTTTTTTCACATTTGATTATGATTTTTGCTTTTCTTTTTGGTCTATTTTCTCGTTATTTTCCATAGGATAGTTTCATATGGACCATGTATGACTCTTGAAAAAAGTTGGGTAAAGTATAAGAGGACTTGTACAACTATCAACATTTGGTTATCTGTTGCTTGCTCTCTTATGAAAGAACTTGTTGTCTTTATTCCATGATACATCAATGGAAAATACGTACTATTTGAAGTGAAACTTGGTGAAAACACAACCCTTCCATACTAACTAGTATCACCTACTCCAGTCGGTTGTTTTTGGGTTAATCCTTTTTAGCTCAGTTAAGTAGAGTAAGGTGAGGGGGAAAACCTTAACAAGCATGTCAAAGGTATATATAAACTAATCATCTAAAGGAACAACCTCTTATGATCTCAATAAGTCCAGATCCCTCTTCTGCCTATGAAACGAACAACTGTTATGCATAGTTATGAAAATGAAAAATGAAAAAATGAAAAAGTGAAAATTTTCAAAAAAAATGAAAAATGAATAAGGCGAAAGAAGAGAAAGGCTACTTTTGTAGAGAGGTGATTCAAGTAACTCTTTCGGGGTACTGACCAGGCTCATTGGAAGTAGAGTGATGCTTGTGTTTCTTTGTGACTCTGTTGGGTTACTATCCAGGCCGACTGGAAGCGAAGCAACACAAGAGATGGAACTAAAACTTTGACGACTATATTGCTTGTGCATCTATATACCCCTCAACCCCAATCAAAACAAATGTGTTGTCTTGGCTTGGGATATGTGTCGACCAAGCAAAAGATTTTCTAATGCTACATCTTATAATAAAGCAAGTGTGGAAACCAAGATGAAAAGAGAACTAAAAAATACTTCATGAGGTGTTAGATTTTCTTTTCACGATTAAGGTCCATTCATAGAGCTAGAGTTCTACCAGTGCGTCACCAAGTGTTGTAGCAGCTATGAACACCCTCCAAAAGTTTTACTTAGCTTCATTTTGGAGCATCCCTACCGACCATCCTTAGCAACATGTTTTGCACTATCAAGCACATCAACTTCAGTTGTTTCATAGAGTCTTATTAGCATGCGCATGGAAGTTTGTTCCACCTCCTTCACAGGCTACTTTCTAGACTTAGTGTTAATTGCTAGTTGAGCAGTTCCCTCTGGGAATTGCGCAATTTTGGAGGGGAACCAACCTTCCCTCCAAAAATTGTGCAAACCCAGCTGGACAACCATCTGGGATCTAGAATTGTGCAATTCTTCCTAACAATATTCCTCTCAAAAATTGCATGATTCATCCTAGGATAGTTGCTCAGCCACGAAATTGCACAATTTTGGGTAGTAGTCACTTGCTCCTCCTAGCAATTACGCTATCCCTTTGGGATAGTGAGCCCAAAAGGTAGCATAAATTGTACAAATCCACCCAGGGTAGCCTGCTAGGCTTATAAATTGCGCAATACTGTCAGAGAGGTTTCCTTGAGAAAATTGTGAGGCCTGACCCAGGACAGCAGCTCAACTCAGAAATTGAGAGATGCAGTCAAAAAGGATTCCTTGAGAAAATTGTGAATTCTGACCTAGGATAGCTGCTCAGCCTAGAAAATGCGTAATCTCGGGAGAGAGTCATATTTTACTCCCAGAAATTATGTAATCCATCTGGGACAACCATCTCTACTCAGCCCAGAAACTACATAGATTTTCATCCTAGGCTCATAGACCGATGCATGTGCCCTTAGGTTGATGGGTTCCCTTCGGGACCAAGAAAAACTGATATTCATGCATGGACTACTTCTCTCAAGGTAGCATGCAAAGGCATCCCTTGATTCATGGTATTTTTAGAAGTCAGAGGCTACATGGAAGGATCATTTCAGAAACATCCTTCCACGTGTCGCTTTTCCTAGATTTGTTCCATGCATGTTACAACCTTGATTTTATCAAAACCCATCAACTGGATGCTGCAGAGCTCATTCCTCACATCGACCTTGCAACTCTGACATCCCACATTGCATCTAGGAGTCATTGGCACATTCAGCTCAACTTCTTTGGGGTAAGCTTGCTTTTCATGTCTCACGCTACATTTTCATTTCCTTTTGCATTTCACTTTGGGTGAGTGCTATTTTCTTGATTTCATTGAGCACTCGCTGTCGTTTTGATGTATGTTAGCTTGTAGAAGCACCGTTTCGGTTTTTTTCTTATCTCACTACTATCGAATGCATGACACTATTTTTTTATGAAAGGTCATTGTTGCGGTGACTCGCTTCACGCACATGCATGATTTCTCATTTTCTGAATCCCACACTTGCTATTTGCATGTATGATCATTCACTCTTGTTTGCACTCATCTCATCATGCATTCATACTTCTCATGTTTTTGGTCGCCTGTCATCTGGCCTCGGCTGTCTTGGCCTAGACCGTGCCTTGCCCAGCTAGTACTATGCATTTCTGGAAGCGAAGGCTCTGCCTTCCATCCAAAAATTGTGCAATTCTAGCACAACACTGACCTTCAGGATTGCATTGTGCAATTCTTGGAGGTAGTGTCCTATTGGCCCTATAAACTATGTAATGCAGTTTGCTAGTTGTATGTCACTACTGACTGAAATTGTGCATTGCACAGTTGCACTCCTCAGCAAGCCAGGTTTGACTATGCATTGCATAGTTCCATCAGATGGTTAGCCTCCCAATAGCCCGGACTATGACTTGTGCAGTTTTTGCAGTTAGTCTCTCAACCTCACGGCAGGAATTGCGTAACCTTCACAATCAATCATAGAGGTATATTGCAAGTCAGTCCCAAGTTTTTTTGGTTTTCGACTGATAGATTTCTTGTCATGAGTATTTCTATGTCTCCAGCTATCGTAGGTGTTCATCTACCTCTCATCAGCATTGGTACAATGGCTTTCAAGAGAGCAGAGTCAAATACACCATTCATAACACACTTGGGGATGAAATCAATAAGTGTCTATGAACTTGCATATCTATGAAGACATTGAGTTGTTCATTGACAAAGATATCAAGATGAAATTTCAGCAACATGACAACAAAAAATGCCATCAACAGTAGTAGAATTAATCACTCCTGCACATGACAAATACAATAGGAAGGGTGTTGACAACATAGAGGTAGAGCAAAGATGCAATTTCAAAGAAGAACCACTCATGATGAAAGCATCTTTGGAGATTGAGGTTATGAGGTGACGTTGTGACATGATGATTAGGTGATGGAAGAAAAAGAAATAGAGAAGGAGATGCATGTGTTGAAGTAGAAACTCAAGGAAGAACATCAATTGTATAGACAAGAGAATGCATTGCAGTAAGAATAGGTACAACTGTAGGAATATACAGGGTAAGTTCCTCAGAAAGAACACCAGAAGGACACCTCTCACAAACAGATCATAGATCAATACACCAGTATTTTGACGTGGTTAAAACCCTCAGAGAGGGAAACAGTCCACGGCCTGCGCCAATGTGGCTA
>APFE031404216.1:104179-147098 GCA_000404065.3 Pinus taeda | reverse complement strand
GGTAATACCGAGGAGAGAATGAACCGTCGGATCACTATATATCGTGACCGTCAGATTGTAAGTTACAAAATGTACAACAGTAAGAAAACACACTTTACCTAACTCTATACCTAACTCTATACTAGACCAAGTTGAACTTAACTATTTCCTATGTGTCGGAATATCCTAACAACAACAGGGGGTGCAACATGCACAAATGGACAAAACTGCGCAGCTGGCATGAAGCAGACAAGGTGAGAAATGTTGTTGATCACATGTAAGGGAATTTAGCAACATACATGTAATTGTGCACACACACACGATCCCACCCATTTGGCACACTCACCGAGTTGAAGACAAGAAACAAGTCCAACTAGAGTTGAACATGTATTTTAACAGGTTGATGCACATGGCCACCAAGACATGCTTGGAGATCAAAGCAGATACTATGCATCAACATGTTGCTCATATAGTCACACCCAGGATGGCCATTCACATGCTATTAGATGACTTGGACAAAGGAGCCATATCAGTGTACCCGGATGCAACAGAGGCAAGACTTCGTTTCAACAAGATTTCACCATTGAGCGCATGGACACCATGACGAACAACCAAGCTTGGCATCAGCTCACCAAATTTGACCATCATAAGGATGCCAAAGAGTTGGTCTCACCACAACGGTCCGAGTGTCACCGATGTCTTGCATGGCTTGCTCAATCCATTTTGTCTCACATGGGCGCATGTGCATTGTAATGTAACATCTTGTCAAGTGGAAGTTTAAGTGTTGATAGTTGAATGTAGGAGCCATGTTGTGATGCATCATAGCTCATGTGTTTCCTTCTTAACTATGTGCTTTCACAAGTTTCCAAGGGGTACACTCACCTCACCCTCCATGTGTTAGGGCCACTCATGCACCTTCCTTGACTTACTACATATGTCACACCCTTGCTACCAATAGATACATCTTACTTACCTCTGTGTGAAACTGTTGTCAAGGCGATACTGTATGACCCACTACTAGGACTCCCACACCAAATGGTCTAAGCTCTAATTGGGACTTCTTACCAGGGAGATCCCCTAACATGTTGGTAGTTCCAGCACCATCAACACAATGTTAAGCTACCTAATTGGATTAGTGTTTGTTTCTCTAAAAAATAATAAACAATAACACAAATTTCCAATGAATCTATTATCTTTTATGATGGTTTTGTCACATTACGGAATGCAAATAGTGAAAGTAATAGTAAACAAAGAATATTAAGAAGGTTACTAAAGGTTAACAACAATAATGTTTTATACCAAAAGGAAATGGAGGTTGATTTGTATGGAGCTGTAATCACATCACTCATGGAGCTACATCAAGTCACATATAATGTGTTTGTAGAGTCTCTTTGTCAACGGGAGGTAGAAAACCTAAACTTAAAAACAGGAATAAAGGACCCAAAAGATGTTGTATATCTAGGTCCTTTGTTAGTGAATTCATTAACAATATGAACAACAATTCCCATAGTTATTTTTCGCAGCACATTATATAGATTTGTTAAATCTATTCATTTTATTAATGTGGTCAGAAAATATATTATTAGTAATCTATGGAAATGATTACAAATAATTGAACATGGATGGAAATAAACTTCTGATCTGAAGCCCTTGGGATAAAGGACTAAGTCATTTTTTGAGTGTATTGAATGTTTTTTTTTTTTCTGGGCAAATGCTAAACTATTTATATTAAGAAAAAGAAAAAGATATGTACAAGAGGTCGAAACCTCTGAGAGCGCGTGAACAACTCTCTAACAAGTTTTCCAGACCACAATTGGTGTTTACAGGCCTTGAAACAGTGCATGTACTCAAAAATACATTTCCAGTCTACTGAATTGGACATGATGACCTGGAATTAACAAAATGCAAGAACAGAAGCTCGCAAGACAAAAATAGAATCTGACTAGACAAACCAGAAGCTGACTAGACAAAACCATGATGCCTCAAAGGAGAGGGAAGCTGGAGAGAGGACACACGTCCAACATCCGAACAGGTGGCGCAGGCTGAGCGTAGGTGGCAGAGGACACACGTCCATGAACCAATAGCAGGCTGAGCGTATGTGGCACGCAGGACGCTACGTGGGCAGATACCAAAACACTCGTAACCAAAAGAGCAAGGCCGAGCTGATCACATGTGGTCATCGAAACAGAACCAAAACACCAAAAAACACAGGAGAATAACCTTACTCCTTCCCCGCTTCGGCAACCACCTTATCTTCATTTTCCTTCTGCTTGGCAGCTTGCTGCTCGGCTTCCAATTCCGCTTCCTCTCTTGCAGGATCAGGCACAAATTCGATTTCCATGCCGCACGGAATATCCTCTAGTCTCACAAAGCCTGGAGGGAGAATGGGATACAGCCGACCTCCAAAGAAACGCCCAGGCTTCTTGTCTTCCTCAGGTATCTTCTTAGCTGCCGAACTAGTGATTTCCATATCGATAAGGCTATAGATTTCCCTAAGGGTTTCATTCTGCTCCTTGGACTGAAAGCCTGTGCTATCCTCTTCGAGCTTGCTCTGAGAGGAGGGTTGGTAGGTACTTTCCTCCTGGCTGCCACTCTGAGAGGAATTGTTGGAGCTTAGCTCCTGCTCCTCAGAAATACCCTTACCTTTACCCTCTGCTTCGTCTTCCTCCGTAAATACCACAGTGATTAAGGTTGAAACTATAGGCTTGTTGGTGCGACGAATGTATCTGAACGTCACCATCTGCACCGAATTATCGGTATCTGAGTCGGAATCGGCAGAACCAGGGGTGCTGGGCGAAGCATAAGCCAACGGGGAGACCCGTCGAGGCCTATGAACGCCCCTGCCACCAGGTTTCCTGCCCCGACACGGCGAGGCATGACCACGAAGAGGCATTCTGAGCCTGCCGAAATGAAACAAGGTTTTCTTGACTCGGCTTTCAGTGAGAAGATGAGACAGAGGGGACCAAATCTCACTCTGCTCCTTGCCTTTGAAGCGAATCTGCTTCACACTAACACCCCCCTTCTCTTCCCACAAACCCACATTCTCTTGCAGTGCAGAGCCGAGAATCTTTGCCTGTTCAGACAGGCTCATCAAACTAAAATCTCTGTTCCCAAACATTCTGGCAGCTTCTACCTTAATTCCTTGGTAGCTCGGGCTGTAGGAATGGAAATGAATGCCATTGAATGTGCGTTTAATGAGCTTCATTAATCGCAGGTCCCTTCGTCCCGAAGACGCCGCGTGACTGTCACGTGGCTGGCATCAAACAACGTGTCACCCGCATCCAGGTAGTTCTTTGCTTCTATCTGCATGTCACTATTCAGGATTTCCTGGAAAGTTGCTCGTTCCGATTCTGAAACAATAACCTGAGGGGTTCCTTCCTGGTGCTCCTTGCCTTGCTCTGCCCCTAGGTTGGCCAGGAAGTCAGCTGCTCTATTCCCTTCCCTTCTAGTGTGCTTAAATGAAGTGGCCTTGTTGTTCTGAAGCCAAGTCTGTAGAGATTCCAGTCTGGTTGCCATCCTCCAACTCCTACTAACCTTCTGGGCTGCAGAGCCCTGTTGAATTTTTGAAGCCATGTTAATTATGATTTGAGAATCTCCTTCTGCTATGAGGGGGATGAAATTCTGATGATGAGCAATTTGGAGTCCTTGCCATAGTCCTTCCAACTCTGCTGCATTGTTAGTGTTCCAACCTATGGATCCAAAGTAGACTTTAAGAGGGATTCCTTGAGAGTTTCTGATAACGCCTCCATATCCTGTTATACCTGGATTGCCTTTGGACGCTCCGTCGAAGTTGAGAAGATAGGTGTTTTTAGGGGGAGGAGTCCAGTTGGTGAGCGTTTTTTTTCCTTTCGTGACAGAGGTACCTTGAGCTGATTTGGGAGTAGTGATTTGGAATTGCCAATTGTTCCAAATAGCCTGCTCCTGATTGTTGGAGGGCAAATCCTCATGGGACCAGCCTTTGATCGATAGAGTTTCCTGAAGGTTCTACTTGATGATGGTCTAGACTTGCTCCAGATCCATAGCCTGATCTTTAAAAACTCTCTGATTTCTTTCTTTCTAGATGTTCCACATTACTGTGCCTGGAATGATTTGCCAGAGGGTATTGAGAATGTTACACTGATAGGGCTGCTGTGGCCAAGATCGGAGTGTGTTGTTTATATCACCCTGGATTCTGACTTCCTTTTGGCAGCGAAAGGAGACTTTCTCCCAAATTCTGCGACCAAGGGGACATAGGTGCATAAGATGTGCTGCTGATTCCTCCTCTATTTTGCAGTTAAGGCATATTGAGGGTCCTGCAAATTTCCTCTTTCTTAGATTATCCCAGGTAAGAGTTCTGTTGTGCGACAGCAACCAAAGGAATGTGGAGATCTTCGTCCATATGGGAGGTTGCCAAATTCGCTCCCATATTTTATCTTTGATGTATTTTCCTTTTATGATAATGTGGTAGGCTTCTGTGGATGTGAAAGTTCCTTTCTCTGCATAGCCCCATCTTAGTGAATCTGGTCCGTCCTCCTTAATTATTTTCCTCTTTTTTAGCTCCGCTGCTAAAGCTATCTGAACCTCCGCTGGGCCATGGGGTAAGATAGCGCTGGCTTCCTTCCATTCACGATGATCAGAGGTGTTATTAGTTGTCCAGAATTGATTGATCGTTTCTTGTTGTATGAGATCCTGATTGGGGATGTCTTGAAGGATGTTATTTATGCTGGGTAATTGTTGCCATGAGTCTGTCCAGAATCGTGCTTCACATCCACTCTTGACTTCCCAAAAGCTATGCTGTTGTATGAGGTCCCTGTTGAGAATTCTTGAGTTCCATATAGCTGAGCCTTTGCTGATTTCTGTCATTCTTACTCGCTCCACCAGAGGCAGATTGTTGGCATATTTCGCTGTCCAGATTTGTGCCCATTGGGTACCTGGATACGTTAGCCATTTCCACCATATTTTGGCACCCATGATCTAATTGCTATGTTCAGGATCACGTAGGCCTATTCCTCCTCCAATTTTTGGGATGCATGCTTTCTCCCACTTAACCAGAGCCCATTTCCTGTTTGGACGAGAGCAACCCCATAGGAAATTTCTCTGTAATTTTTTAATAGCTTTGAGGATCCATTTTGGGGCTGCCAGTATAGAAAATAGGTATAATGGCATTGATTGCAGGACGGCTTTAATTAGAACCATCCGACTGGCCATATTTAGTGATCTGTGTGTCCAGAGAGATAATTTGGCTTCTAAATTTTCCAAAAGGGAGGCCCATGAGGAATGCTTCCTGGGATAAGCGAAGAGAGGTGCTCCGAGGTATTTGGAAGGCAAAGAGGCAATGGAAAAACCGAGGATTCGGGCAATGGCTCGCTGAGTGGTTGGGTGCGTATTGAAGAAGAATATCTAGGATTTAACTGAATTTATGAGGGTACCGGAAGCTTTAGAGAAGAGAAGGAGCAGAGAATTTAGAGCGCGGGCTTCTTGGACTGAGGAGTAGCCAAAGATCATGTTGTCGTCGACAAATTGCTGGTGTGAGATGGTGGGGGCTTGGTGGAGGGTGATGCCTTTAAGTTCTTGGGATTGAATGGCATTTTTAATACTTCTACCCAGGCCTTCGGCCATTATAATGAATAGAAAAGGCGAAAGGGGATCCCCTTGTCTGATGCCTCTGGAGGCGCGGAAGGTTGAGGTCGGAATGCAATTTATGAGGATAGAGAAGAATGCAGAGGATATTAGGCTACTGACCCATCGTATCCAAGCATTATCAAAACCAAAAGCCTTTAAGACCTTTTGCATGTAATCCCAGCTTATACTATCAAAAGCTTTTGAGAGGTCGATTTTGAGGAGCATACATGGTTTTCTTGATTGCTTAAGGGAGTGGATAATCTCATGAGTGAGAATTATCCCATCCGTTATTTGATGCCCTTCCACATAGCCGGACTGTTCTGGAGATATGATGTGAGGAAGCACTGGTTTTAATCTTAATTCCACCACCTTAGATACAATCTTGTAGATGATGTTACATAAGGCTATTGGTCTGTACTTATCAGGCTTGTTAGACTCCTCCGATTTAGGTATTAAGGCGATGAAGGTTGCATTTAGTCCTGGGTACATCCATCGCATGCTGCGAGATTCTTCTGCTACTTGCCATACTTCCCATTTGATTAGTTCCCAAAAGTAATGAAAGAAGTTTGATGTAAATCCATCAGGGCCTGGAGCTTTACCTGCTTTGAGGGAGTTGGTTGCTGTTTCCACTTCCTGTAGGCTGATCGGCTTGAGAAGCAGGGAGTTTTGCTCCTCTGTTATGAGACGCGGGATGTGCTTCGTGATGTCTTCTATGGCTGTTGCTCGATTTATGTTTGGCTCCTTACTCATTTCCTTGAAGTGTTGTATAAATTCGTGTTCAATCTCTTCCTGGGTTTCCACTTTTTCTCCCTGAGCGTTGATGACTTGTGATATATGATTTCTCATTCTCCTTTGGACAGTCGATTTATGGAAGAACTTGGTGTTTTTCTCTCCTTCTTTGAGCCATCTGATTCTGGATTTTTGTCGCCATAAAACCTCCTCCTGTTTCTCCCTTTCTAGAAGTTTGCTTTCCATGTCTTGTTCTTTTTGTGCCAGTTCTTCTGAGCGCCCCTCTGAAATGATTTTTTGTTGTGTTTCTTTGATCCCTTGTATAATCAGCTCTTTCTCTTTTAAAATATGGCCAAAAGTATTTGTGTTCCATCGTTTGATTTCGGCTTTGAGCATCTTCAGCTTTTTTTGGAATCTTGCCATTTTTGTAGGCGTAGTTGGGTTTCTATTTTGCCATGCCTTCTGAATGAAATCCTTGAATTCTGGGTGAGAAAACCAGAATGCTTCAAATCTAAATGGTCTTTTGATGCTATTTCCTAGCCGATTCCAATGCAATTCTATTGGCCAGTGGTCAGATCCAGAGAAAGGAATGATGTGCGCTGTAAAATCTCCTCCTAGATGGACGGCGTTGTCAGATAAGAGAAATCTGTCCAGGCGGGACGCGATTTGTAGAGAGGCAACGCGCTTGTTCGTCCAGGTGAATAGGCCATTAGCCGTGGGAATATCTATCAGCCAGTTATTTTGAATGAAGTCTTTGAGTAAGGTGCCATCTCTGTTGTTCCTGCATCTGCCTCCTTTTTTTTCCTCTGATGAAGCTATCATGTTGAAATAGCCTCCCAAAATCCAGAGCGGATGTTGCCTACCAATATTGAGCTGAGATATGTTTGCTAGAATTGTTGCTTTCTGGGGACCTTCTTGAGGGAAGTAGACATTAGTTATGTGGCCATGGATGTTTGCGCCCATGATATGAAACTCTGCCTGTATGAAATTTTTGTTTGCATGTGTATTATTTAATTGTATTTTCCCTGCATCCCAGAGGATTGCCAATCCTCCAGAGGCTCCTTGTGCATCTACAGTGGTGACTTGTCCTCCCGGCCAAGCTGTTGCTGCGATTCTTTCCAAGATGGTCGAGTTGCATTTTTTTTCCTGTAGGAACAAGATAGATGGTTTGTCTTCCATGATCAAGTTTTTGAGGAGTTTTCCTTTCTTGGGGCAGTTCAGCCCTCTAATATTCTAGGAGATCAACTTCATTGAGAAGTTTTGGGGTTGGTATTGAAATATTTGGTGAGTTTGGCATATCTACCTGACTCCACCAAAACTTCTCCAATCTTGATTGTTCTTTCTAGAGTTGTCTTTCTGCCTCTCTTTTTGCTGTCTTTGTATATAAATTTACCATCCCATTGGCTACCTGTCTGGATTCCATATGAATATTTCTTTTGAGCCTTTTTCAGAATTTCTACCAGGTTGTCAACTTGTGTTCCAGGGATTTTATCGAAGTTACCTGTTTTGCATGTTAGTTCTAATCCGAGAAGGTCCAGTTCCCCCACATCGATTGTTTCACTATCGTCTTCCATGAACTGTGCCTCTTGCGTGTTGCCTTCTGCTTCCTTTCCTTTGTCCTGTGTGTGAGATGGGTTATCTATCTCCATATCCGGGTTGGACCAGGTTTCTGTAACTGGCTTTTCTTTTCCGCCGTCTTGGTTCTTCATGGATGCTTCTGGCAGGTTGGATTTGAAGGTTTTCGAGTTCGATTCGGGCATTTCCAGTTGATCTTCTTGCGCTAATGTCTCAAAATTGTTGCTTGTTGACGGTTGAGATTTCACTGCCTTCTCTGTCTTCTCTTTTGGAATGGCGGGAGTCTTTTTGTGTCCGCGTCTTCTGTTAGTTACTTTGGTGAACCCATCCTGATTTTGTGGTTCTTGTTTGCTTGGAACCTCAGGCTTAATATTTAGTGGGCAGTCTCTGAAGAGATGTCCGAGAGTATGACATCGCCTGCAGTGGAACGGGACGTGCTCATAGTCTAGGACCTGGATCCAATCTCGGTCTTCATGAAATAGGCGTATTGTGTCTGGAAGAGGTTGTTTCAGGTCCATATAGACACAGATTCTGGCATAAGAGGCATAAGTGGTGTGTCGCACCGCCTTTGTTTCTTCAGCTACTTTGACGAAGTCACCTAGCGCTGATCCAAGGGCTTTTAATGAGTCTTCCCCCCAATATTCCCACGGGAGTGAGTATAGGCGAATCCAGACTGGAGCATAACTTAGATCTTCAGTATCTGGGTTGAATCTAGCCTTCCATTCTCTAAGGAAAAGCCCTGCTGAGTTGAAGAAGTAAGGCCCTCCTTCGAAAACTCTGTTTCTATCTTCAAGACAGTTGAAGATGGCTGTGAAAAAACCTTTTGGCCCTATTAAGAGGGTGATTTCTCCCTTGGGTTTCCAAGTTATGTTTATCCAGTTTCTTAAAGCCCTCTCTGTGGGCCAAAGTCCCATAAATTTGCATATAAGGGCATGGTCTTGCATAAACTATATACGGGCATTTATACTATGTCCTGGTAATTCTACTTCTGGCCTTTGAGCTGCCACAGGTTTGCAGGTGGAGGATCTTACCGTATTGGCTGCATTGCTATTGTTAGCCGTTGTAAAGGATCGATCTATCCACGGAGTTGGTGTTGCACAAAAAACATGCACTGGCATTCATGAAGTGTATGAATGGGAGCTTGAACATCCACTGGCAGTAGAGAACTATCCTTGTCTGTCCGTACCTCCTGCGCTTTTTCCTGACCTTATTGGTGATCCTGCCATCCTAAATTTTTCATGTGTATCACCGTCCATAGAAGCAACCATTGTTGATAATTCGCAGGACACACTGGATGTCAGTCCATCATTTGACAACAAAGAGGACCAATCATTATTTAAACATCAACTCAATTTCTCATCTATATTTTCCAGAAATGCACAGGATGAACATTCTTTCTTCTCATCTAGCCCTCTGTGCATTTCATCAAATCATGAGGATGTCTACCAACATCCTAATTTTTTTGATCTTGGTTGTTGTGGTCTCTTTACCTCATCATTTGATCACAATGTTGATTCACTCATTGGTTATCTATTTAAGCCACTATTCTACAATGATCCATCTATCAACAAAGTCAAAACCCCCAAGATTGTCGAGGTACTTCAGCCCGAGTTGATGGTTATGTCAGCCCATTGCTATCCTAAGGTTGGTTTCACTTCTGATCTGGAAATTGTTCAAACACCCAAGGCTCCTCAACACTCATCTATATGTAGTCAAGAACAATCCAACAATCCTATTTTTCTTCCTCCACTCAAACTACATGATCCCATCGCTCATGCATTAGAGGAATCTTACACAATAAGCACACTTGTGTAATGTAAGTGGTCTACCTTTCTCAGATTTTCTTGCATGTCACAATCAATGGAATTCATACACTCAACATTTGCACGCAGTGTAGCACAACACCATGGCGAGTCCACGGACTGCATGTCATGCGACTTCACTCATTTTTGTTCTATGGATGCTTGTACACTCAAAGTGTGTCTGTCTTCATTGTTGTATCTTTCATATCTACTAGTTCACATAGTTTCGTTGTCTGCGAACCATGCCTTCACCAACATGGGTCAACTAATGTGTCAGTGGCTGCATTGGAAGTATCACTTCACGTGAGACAACCCATGCACTGTTAGCATAGGAGTAGGAGTAGTGCTTTCTTTTTGAGTTGTTTGCTTGCATGCATGTTTTCTTCTTTCTTTGTGTTTGTTTTCTTACTTGCCTTGCTTTCATATTTGCTTCTACTTTTTTCTTTTCTTTTTGGTTTGTTTTCTTGTTATTTTCCACAGGTTAGTTTTGCATGGACCATGTGCGAATCTTGAAACAAGCTGGGTAAAGTATAAGAGGACTTGTACAACTATCAACATTTGGTTATCTGTTTCCCACTCTCTTATGTAAGAACTTGTTTTCTTCAGTCCATGAAACATCAATGGAAAATATATACTGTTCGAAGTGAACCTTGCTGAAAACACAATGCTTGTGCACTAACTAGTATCACCTACTCTAGTCAGTTGTTTTTTGGTTAATACTTGTCATCTCAGTCAAATAGAGTAAGGTGACGGGGAAAACCTTAACAAGCATGTTTGAGGTATATATAAACTACTTCTCTAAGGAACAACCTCTTCTGCTCTCAATAAGTCGGGATCCCTCTTTCGACTATGAAATGAATAAGTGCTATGCACAATTATGAAAATGAAAAATGAGAAAAATGAAAAAGTGAAAATTTTTGAAAAAAATGAAAAATGAATAAGAAGAAAGAAGAGAAAGGATTCCTGTGTAGATAGGTGATGTAAGTAACTCCACTGGGGTACTAACCAGGCTCGCTAGCAGTGGAGTGATGCTTGTGTTCCTCTGTGACTCCATCAGGATACTGTCTAGGCCTGCTGGCAACGGAGCAACACTAGAGATGAAACTAAAACTTTAATGACTATACTGCTTATGCACCAATGTACCCCTTCACCCCAATTCAAACAACTGTGTTGACTTGGCTTCAAATGTGTGTTGACCAACCAAGAGCTTTGTAAACGCTACATATTAAAATCAAGCAAGTGTGGAAACCAAGACGAACAGAGAACTGAACAATACTTCTTGAGGTGTTAGTCTTAATTTTCACGAACAAGGTCTATTCAAAGAGGTAGAGTTATACTAGTGTGTCACCAAGTATTATAGCAGTTATGAACACCATCCAAAATTTTTCCTTGGCTTCATTTTGGAGCATCCCTACCGACCATCCTCAACATCATGTCTTGCACTATCAAGCACATCAACTTTAGTTGTTTCATAGAGGCTTCTCAGTTTGTGCATGCAAGTTTGTTACACCCCCTTCCCAGGCTTCTTTCCAGACTTACTGTCAGTTGTTGGTTGAGCATCTCTCTCTGGGAATTACAAAATTCTGGAGGGGTACAAGCCTTCCCTCCATAAATTGTGCAAACCCACCTGGACACCTAGTTGGGCTCTAGAATTGCACAATTCTTCCTCACAACCTTCCTCTAAAAAATTGCGCAATTTATCTTATGATAGCTGCTCAACCTAGAAATTGTGTAATTTTCGGCAGTAATCACCTATTTCTCCCAACAATTATGTAATCCATCTGGGAAAACCAACCTAGCAACTAGCAGAAATTGAGCAAATCCACCCAGGGTAGCCTGTTGGGCTCAGAAATTGTGCAATATAGTCAGACAAGATTCCTTGAGAAAATTGTGAGGTCTAACCTCGGATAGCTGCTCAGCTTAGAAATTGTGAGATGTAGTTAGATAGGCTTCCTTGAGAAAATTGTGAAGTCAGACCTAAGACAGATTCCTAGCCCAAAAATTGTGCAATCTTGGGAGACAGTCACTTGCTCCTCCCAGAAATTGTGCAATCCCACTGGGACAACCTTCTCTGCTCAACCCAGAAACTATGCGGATTTTCATTCGAGGCTCGCAGACTGATGCATGTACCTCCAAGTTGATTGGTTCCCTTTGGGACTGAGCAAAATTGATTTGCATGCATGGATTTCTTCTCCCAAGGTAGCATGCAAAGGTATCCCTTGATTTAGGGATCTATTTTTAGCAGCTAGAGGTTACATGCAAGGATAATTTCAAAAACCTCTTGCCATGTGTCTCTTTTCCTAGATTTGTGGCATGCACATCACAACCTCGATTTTATCAAAACTCATCAATCAGACACTGTAGAGCTCATTCCTCACATTGACCTTGTAGCTATGACATCCCACATTGCATTTAGGATTCGTCGGCACACTCAGCTCTTTTGTTACGGGGTAAGCCCACTTTTCATGTATCGCACTGTGTTTCTATTGATTTTTGTGTTTCTCTTCATGTGAGTGTTGTCTACTTGGTTTCAATGAGCGCTTGCTATTTTTTTGATGTATGTTAGCTTGTAGAAGCATTGTTTTAGTTTTCGTTCACATCTCACTACTATCGCATGCATGACACTATTTTTGCACGAATGGTTGCTGCCACAGCGACTCGCTTCACACACATGCATGCTTTCCCTTTCTCTGATTCCTACACTTGTTGTTTGCATGTATTATCATTCATTCTTGTTTTCACTCATCTCATCATGCATTTAGACTTCTCATGTTTTCGGTCACCCGTTGCTCGGCCTGGACTGCCTTGGCCAGCTAGCACTACACATTTCCAGAAGTGAAGGCTCTGCCTTCCCTCTAGATATTGTGTAATTCTAGTACAACACTGAATTACAGGCTTTCATTGCACAATTCTTGGAGGTAGTGTCCCATTGGACCTAGAAACTGCACAATGTAGTTTGCTGGTTGTATGTCACTGTTGAATGAAATTGTGCATTCCGCAGTTTCAGTCCTCAGTAGGCCAGGCTAGACTGTGCATTACATTGTTTCAAATGTTAGTCATCCTCCCAATAGCTAGGAATTTGCCTTGCGTAGTTTTGGCAGTCAATCTCCCGACCTCCTGACATAAATTAAGCAACCTTCACGATCAATCACATAGGTATGTTGCAAGTCAGTGCTCAAGTTTTTTTTTGGTTTTTGACTGACAAATTTCTTGTCATGAGTGTTTCTGTGTCTCCAGGTATCACAGGTGTTTATCTACCTCTCAGCAACACAGGTACAATGGATTTCAGGAGAGGAGGGTTGAATTCATAATTTAGAGCACACTTGGGGATGCAGTTGATCAAGTGTCTATGAACTTGCCTATCTATGAAAACATTGAGTTGTTCATGGACAAGGATATCAAGATGAAATGCAAACAACGTCACAAAAAGTAGCACCATAAGCAGCAATAGAAGGCAACGCTCTTGCACATGACAAATGGAAGAATAAGGTCGTTAACAACATCGAGGAGGAGCAAAGCTGCAAGTTCAAAGCAGATCCACTCATGACAAAATAATCTTTGGTGATTGAGGCTATGAGGTGACGGTGCGACATGATGATTTCATAAGGGTAGAGAAAGGAATACAGAAGGAGTTGCATATGTTGAAGCAACAACTTAAGGAAGAACATCATCTTCATAGACAAGAGAATGACTTGCAACAGTAACAGGTATAGCAGGGGGTGCAACATGCACAGAAGGATAAAATTGCGCTAGTACAAGGTATAGATTCATCCCAAAAGCTGGGATGGAGTAGACAAGGTGAGTAGTGTTATTGATCACATACAAGGGAATTCCACAAAATGCATGTCATTATGTGAATGCATGTGACCCCACCCATTTGGCACACTCACCGAGGCAAAGACAAGAAGAAAGTCCATCTGGAGCTGACCATGTATTTTGACAAGTTGATGCACACAACCACTAGCTCATGCTTGGAGACCAACAAAGACACTATGCATCAACATATTGCTAGTACAGTCTTACCAAGGATGACCATGCACATGCTATCAGATGAGTTATTAGTGTACCTGGATTCAATGGAGGTAAGAGTTTGATTCAACAAGATGTCACCATTGAGCGTACAGACACCATGACAGAAAACCAAGATTGGCATCAGCTCACCAGTTTCGACCATCACAAGGATGTCAAAGAGTTGGTTTCACCACAACAGTCTGAGTGTCAGCGATGTCTTGCATGGATTTCTCAAGCCATTTTGTCTTCACATGGGCACATGTGATGTAATGTAATGTCTTGTCAAGTTGAAGTTCAAGTGTCGATAGTTGAATGTAATAGTCATAGAGTAGTTGAAGAGTCATGAGGATAGATGGACAGTCACAAAGGGTAATGTCAAGGGTCACCCCACCCTTTGTTATAAATAGTCCCTCATAACTCATTATAAAGGCTTTTGTCAACCAATCTTCTGATAGGAATATCTTAGAGATAGCTTGGATAGTATTGTAATGATCCTTGGCTTCTCCAATGTGCAAAGCTAGTATATCTCTTTGGAGGAGCAGGCGACAGTGATTGTAACATTCCATTGTTGGAACTAGTGGTTGGACATGGATGTATTGTATGACTGGAACTTACACTTTATAATTAATAGATCCAACACATTTCATGCATATGTCGTATTGTATTTCAATTATCTTGTTTACTCTAAATGATAAATGTATCTATTTTCTTACGCATGCATGTGTAGCTATTTTCTATGTATGTATGTATGAATCTTTTTGAAATCTATTGTTGGTTTAACCATCACTTTGGATTTCTAGCTCACTTGCCTTCCATGTTGTGATGCATCATACCTCATGTGTTTCCTTCTTAACTATGTGCTTTCACAAGTTTCCAAGGGGTACACTCACCTCACCCTCCATGTGTTAGGGCCACTCATGCACCTTCCTTGACTTACTACATATGTCACACCCTTGCTACCAATAGATACATCTTACTTACCTCTGTGCGAAACTGTTGTCAAGGCGATACTGTATGACCCACTACTAGGACTCCCACACCAAATGGTCTAAGCTCTAATTGGGACTTCTTACCAGGGAGATACCCTAACATGTTGGTAGTTCCAGCACCATCAACACAATGTTAAGCTACCTAATTGGATTAGTGTTTGTTTCTCTAAAAAATAATAAACAATAACACAAATTTCCAATGAATCTGTTATCTTTTATGATGGTTTTGTCACATTACGGAATGCAAATAGTGAAAGTAATAGTAAACAAAGAATATTAAGAAGGTTACTAAAGGTTAACAACAATAATGTTTTATACCAAAAGGAAATGGAGGTTGATTTGTATGGAGCTGTAATCACATCACTCATGGAGCTACATCAAGTCACATATAATGTGTTTGTAGAGTCTCTTTGTCAACGGGAGGTAGAAAACCTAAACTTAAAAACAGGAATAAAGGACCCAAAAGATGTTGTATATCTAGGTCCTTTGTTAGTGAATTCATTAACAATATGAACAACAATTCCCATAGTTATTTTTCGCAGCACATTATATAGATTTGTTAAATCTATTCATTTTATTAATGTGGTCAGAAAATATATTATTAGTAATCTATGGAAATGATTACAAATCATTGAACATGGATGGAAATAAACTTCTGATCTGAAGCCCTTGGGATAAAGGAATAAGTCATTTTTTGAGTGTATTGAATGTTTTTTTTTTCTGGGCAAATGCTAAACTATTTATATTAAGAAAAAGAAAAAGATATGTACAAGAGGTCGAAACCTCTGAGAGCGCGTGAACAGCTCTCTAACAAGTTTTCCAGACCACAATTGGTGTTTACAGGCCTTGACACAGTGCCTGTACTCAAAAATACATTTCCAGTCTACTGAATTGGACATGATGACCTGGAATTAACAAAATGCAAGAACAGAAGCTGGCAAGACAAAAATAGAATCTGACTAGACAAACCAGAAGCTGACTAGACAAAACCATGATGCCTGAAAGGAGAGGGAAGCTGGAGAGAGGACACACGTCCAACATCCGAACAGGTGGCGCAGGCTGAGCGTAGGTGGCAGAGGACACACGTCCATGAACCAATAGCAGGCTAAACATATGTGGCATGCAGGACGCTACGTGGGCAGATACCAAAACACTCATAACCAAAAGAGCAAGGCCGAGCTGATCACAGGTGGTCATCGAAACAGAACCAAAACACCAAAAAACATAGGAGAAGAACCTTACTCCTTCCCCGCTTCGGCAGCCACCTTATCTTCATTTTCCTTCTGCTTGGCAACTTGCTGCTCAGCTTCCCATTTCGCTTCCTCTCTTGCAGGATCAGGCACAAATTCGATTTCCATGCCGCATGGAATATCCTCTAGTCTCAGAAAGCCTGGAGGGAGAATGGGATATAGCCGACCTCCAAAGAAACGCCCAGGCTTCTTGTCTTCCTCAGGTATCTTCTTAGCTGCCGAACTGGTGATTTCCATATCGATAAGGCTACAGATTTCCCTAAGGGTTTCATTCTGCTCCTTGGACTGAAAGCCTGTGCTATCCTCTTCGAGCTTGCTCTTAGAGGAGGGTTGGTAGGTGCTTTCCTCCTGGCTGCCACTCTGAGAGGAATTGTTGGAGCTTAGCTCCTGCTCCTCAGAAATACCCTTACCTTTACCCTCTGCTTCGTCTTCCTCCGTAAATACCACAGTGATTAAGGTTGAAACTATAGGCTTGTTGGTGCGACGAATGTATCTGAACGTCACCATCTGCACCGAATTATCAGTATCTGAGTCGGAATCGACAGAACCAGGGGTGCTGGGTGAAGCATAAGCTAACGGGGAGACCCGTCGAGGCCTATGAACGCCCCTGCCACCAGGTTTCCTGCCCCGACGCGGTGAGGCATGACCACGAAGAAGCATTCTGAGCCTGCCGAAATGAAACAGGGTTTTCTTGACTCGGCTTTCAGTGAGAAGATGAGACAGAGGGGACCAAATCTCACTCTGCTCCTTGCCTTTGAAGCGAATCTGCTTCACACTAACACCCCCCTTCTCTGCCCACAAACCCACATTCTCTTGCAGCGCAGAGCCGAGAATCTTTGCCTGTTCAGACAGGCTCATCAAACTAAAATCTCTGTTCCCAAACATTCTGGAAGCTTCTACCTTAATTCCTTGGTAGCTCGGGCTGTAGGAATGGCAATGAATGCCATTGAATGTGCGTTTAATGAGCTTCATTAATCGCAGGTCCCTTCGTCCCGAAGACGCCACGTGACTGTCACATGGCTGGCATCAAACAACGTATCACCCGCATCCGGGTTGTTCTTTGCTTCTATCTGCATGTCACTATTCAGGATTTCCTGGAAAGTTGCTCGTTCCGATTCTGAAACAATAACCTGAGGGGTTCCTTCCTGGCACTCCTTGCCATGCTCTGCCCCTAGGTTGGCCAGGAAGTCAACTGCTCTATTCCCTTCCCTTCTGGTGTGCTTAAATGAAGTGGCCTTGTTGTTATGAAGCCAAGTCTGTAGAGATTCCAGTCTGGTTGCCATCCTCCAACTCCTACTAACCTTCTGGGCTGCAAAGCCCTGCTGAATTTTTGAAGCCAGGTTAATTATGATTTGAGAATCTCCTTCTGCTATGAGGGGGATGAAATTCTGATGATGAGCAATTTGGAGTCCTTGCCATAGTCCTTCCAACTCTGCTGCATTGTTAGTGTTCCAACCTATGGATCCAAAGTAGACTTTAAGAGGGATTCCTTGAGAGTTTCTGATAACGCCTCCATATCCTATTATACCTGGATTGCCTTTGGACGCTCCGTCGAAGTTGAGAAGATAGGTGTTTTTAGGGGGAGGAGTCCAGTTGGTGAGCGGTTTTTTTCCTTTCGTGACAGAGGTACCTTGAGCTGATTTGGGAGTAGTGATTTGGAATTGCCAATTGTTCCAAATAGCCTGCTCCTGATTGTTGGAGGGAAAATCCTCATGGGACCAGCCTTTGATCGATAGAGTTTCCTGAAGGTTCTGCTTGATGATGGTCCAGACTTGCTCCAGATCCATAGCCTGATCTTTAAAAACTCTCCGATTTCTTTCTTTCCAGATGTTCCACATTACTGTGCCTGGAATGATTTGCCAGAGGGTATTGAGAATGTTACACTGATAGGGCTGCTGTGGCCAAGATCGGAGTGTGTTGTTTATATCACCCTGGATTCTGACTTCCTTTTGGCAACGAAAGGAGACTTTCTCCCAAATTCTGCGACTAAGGGGACATAGGTGCATAAGATGTGCTGCTGATTCCTCCTCTATTTTGCAGTTAAGGCATATTGAGGGTCCTGCAAATTTCCTCTTTCTTAGATTATCCCAGGTAAGAGTTCTGTTGTGCGACAGCAACCAAAGGAATGTGGAGATCTTCGGCCATATGGGAGGTTGCCAAATTCGCTCCCATATTTTATCTTTGATGTATTTTCCTTTTATGATAATGTGGTAGGCTTCTGTGGATGTGAAAGTTCCTTTCTCTGCATAGCCCCATCTTAGTGAATCTGGTCCCTCCTCCTTAATTATTTTCCTCTTTTTTAGCTCCGCTGCTAAAGCTATCTGAACCTCCGCTGGGCCATGGGGTAAGATAGCGCTGGCTTCCTTCCATTCACGATGATCAGAGGTGTTATTAGTTGTCCAGAATTGATTGATCGTTTCTTGTTGTATGAGATCCTGATTGGGGATGTCTTGAAGGATGTTATTTATGCTGGGTAATTGTTGCCATGAGTCTGTCCAGAATCGTGCTTCACATCCACTCTTGACTTCCCAAAAGCTATGCTGTTGTATGAGGTCCCTGTTGAGAATTCTTGAGTTCCATATAGCTGAGCCTTTGCTGATTTCTGTCATTCTTACTCGCTCCACCAGAGGCAGATTGTTGGCATATTTCGCTGTCCAGATTTGTGCCCATTGGGTATCTGGATACGTTAGCCATTTCCACCATATTTTGGCGCCCATGATCTTATTGCTATGTTCAGGATCACGTAGGCCTATTCCTCCTCCAATTTTTGGGATGCATGCTTTCTCCCACTTAACCAGAGCCCATTTCCTGTTTGGACGAGAGCAACCCCATAGGAAATTTCTCTGTAATTTTTTAATAGCTTTGAGGATCCATTTTGGGGCTGCCAGTATAGAAAATAGGTATAATGGCATTGATTGCAGGACGACTTTAATTAGAACCATCCGACTGGCCATATTTAGTGATCTGTGTGTCCAGAGAGATAATTTGGCTTCTAAATTTTCCAGAAGGGAGGTCCATGAGGAATGCTTCCTGGCATAAGCGAAGAGAGGTGCTCCGAGGTATTTGGAAGGCAAAGAGGCAATGGAAAAACCAAGGATTCGGGCAATGGCTCGCTGAGTGGTTGGGTGCGTATTGAAGAAGAATATCTGGGATTTAACTGAATTTATGAGGGTACCGGAAGCTTTAGAGAAGAGAAGGAGCAGAGAATTTAGAGCGCGGGCTTCTTGGACTGAGGAGTAGCCAAAGATCATGTTGTCGTCAATAAATTGCTGGTGTGAGACGGTGGGGGCTTGGTGGAGGGTGATGCCTTTAAGTTCTTGGGATTGAATGGCATTTTTAATACTTCTACCCAGGCCTTCCGCCATTATAATGAATAGAAAAGGCGAAAGGGGATCCCCTTGTCTGATGCCTCTGGAGGCGTGGAAGGTTGAGGTCGGAATGCCATTTATGAGGATAGAGAAGAATGCAGAGGATATTAGGCTACTGACCCATCGTCTCCAAGCATTATCAAAACCAAAAGCCTTTAAGACCTTTTGCATGTAATCCCAGCTTATACTATCAAAAGCTTTTGAGAGGTCGATTTTGAGGAGCATACCTGGTTTTCTTGATTGCTTAAGGGAGTGGATAATCTCATGAGTGAGAATTAACCCTAACAACAACAATGATTTCTTAAGGTTCTGCTTGATGATGGTCCAGACTTGCTCCAGATCCATAGCCTGATCTTTAAAAACTCTCCGATTTCTTTCTTTCCAGATGTTCCACATTACTGTGCCTGGAATGATTTGCCAGAGGGTATTGAGAATGTTACACTGATAGGGCTGCTGTGGCCAAGATCGGAGTGTGTTTTTTATATCACCCTGAATTCTGACTTCCTTTTGGCAACGAAAGGAGACTTTCTCCCAAATTCTGTGACTAAGGGGACATAGGTGCATAAGATGTGCTGTTGATTCCTCCTCTATTTTGCAGTTAAGGCATATTGAGGGTCCTGCAAATTTCCTCTTTCTTAGATTATCCCAGGTAAGAGTTCTGTTGTGCGACAACAACCAAAGGAATGTGGAGATCTTCGGCCATATGGGAGGTTGCCAAATTCGCTCCCATATTTTATCTTTGATGTATTTTCCTTTTATGATAATGTGGTAGGCTTCTGTGGATGTGAAAGTTCCTTTCTCTGCATAGCCCCATCTTAATGAATCTGGTCCGTCCTCCTTAATTATTTTCCTCTTTTTTAGCTCCGCTGCTAAAGCTATCTGAACCTCCGCTGGGCCATGGGGTAAGATAGCGCTGGCTTCCTTCCATTCACGATGATCAGAGGTGTTATTAGTTGTCCAGAATTGATTGATCGTTTCTTGTTGTATGAGATCCTGATTGGGGATGTCTTGAAGGATGTTATTTATGCTGGGTAATTGTTGCCATGAGTCTGTCCAGAATCGTGCTTCACATCCACTCTTGACTTCCCAAAAGCTATGCTGTTGTATGAGGTCCCTGTTGAGAATTCTTGAGTTCCATATAGCTGAGCCTTTGCTGATTTCTGTCATTCTTACTCGCTCCACCAGAGGCAGATTGTTGGCATATTTCGCTGTCCAGATTTGTGCCCATTGGGTATCTGGATACGTTAGCCATTTCCACCATATTTTGGCGCCCATGATCTTATTGCTATGTTCAGGATCACGTAGGCCTATTCCTCCTCCAATTTTTGGGATGCATGCTTTCTCCCACTTAACTAGAGCCCATTTCCTGTTTGGACGAGAGCAACCCCATAGGAAATTTCTCTGTAATTTCTTAATAGCTTTGAGGATCCATTTTGGGGCTGCCAGTATAGAAAATAGGTATAATGGCATTGATTGCAGGACGACTTTAATTAGAACCATCCGACTGGCCATATTTAGTGATCTGTGTGTCCAAAGAGATAATTTGGCTTCTAAATTTTCCAAAAGGGAGGTCCATGAGGAATGCTTCCTGGCATAAGCGAAGAGAGGTGCTCCGAGGTATTTGGAAGGCAAAGAGGCAATGGAAAAACCAAGGATTCGGGCAATGGCTCGCTGAGTGGTTGGGTGCGTATTGAAGAAGAGTATCTGGGATTTAACTGAATTTATGAGGGTATCGGAAGCTTTAGAGAAGAGAAGGAGCAGAGAATTTAAAGCGCGGGCTTCTTGGACTGAGGAGTAGCCAAAGATCATGTTGTCGTCGACAAATTGCTGGTGTGAGATGGTGGGGGCTTGGTGGAGGGTGATGCCTTTAAGTTCTTGGGATTGAATGGCATTTTTAATACTTCTACCCAGGCCTTCGGCCATTATAATGAATAGAAAAGGGGAAAGGGGATCCCCTTGTCTGATGCCTCTGGAGGCGCGGAAGGTTGAGGTCGGAATGCCTTTTATGAGGATAGAGAAGAATGCAGAGGATATTAGGCTACTGACCCATCGTATCCAAGCATTATCAAAACCAAAAGCCTTTAAGACCTTTTGCATGTAATCCCAGCTTATACTATCAAAAGCTTTTGAGAGGTCGATTTTGAGGAGCATACCTGGTTTTCTTGATTGCTTAAGGGAGTGGATAATCTCATGAGTGAGAATTATCCCATCCGTTATTTGACGCCCTTCCATATAGCCGGACTGTTCTGGAGATATGATGTGAGGAAGCACTGGTTTTAATCTTAATACCACCTTAGATACAATCTTGTAGATGATGTTGCATAAGGCTATTGGTCTGTACTTATCAGGCTTGTTACAGTCCTCCAATTTAGGTATTAAGGCGATGAAGGTTGCATTTAGTCCTGGGTACATCCATCGCATGCTGCGAGATTCTTCTGCTACTTGCCATACTTCCCATTTGATTAGTTCCCAAAAGTAATGAAAGAAGTTTGATGTAAATCCATCAGGGCCTGGAGCTTTACCTGCTTTGAGGGAGTTGGTTTCTGTTTCCACTTCCTGCAGGCTGATCGGCTTGAGAAGCAGGGAGTTTTGCTCCTCTGTTATGAGACGCGGGATGTGCTTCGTGATGTCTTCTATGGCTGCTGCTCGATTTATGTTTGGCTCCTTACTCATTTCCTTGAAGTGTTGTATAAATTTGTGTTCAATCTCTTCCTGGGTTTCCACTTTTTCTCCCTGAGCGTTGATGACTTGTGATATATGATTTCTCATTCTCCTTTGGACAGTCGATTTATGGAAGAACTTGGTGTTTTTCTCTCCTTCTTTGAGCCATCTGATTCTGGATTTTTGTCGCCATAAAACCTCCTCCTGTTTCTCCCTTTCTAGAAGTTTGCTTTCCATGTCTTGTTCTTTTTGTGCTAGTTCTTCTGAGCGCCCCTCTGAAATGATTTTTTGTTGTGTCTGTTTGATCCCTTGTATAATCAGCGCTTTCTCTTTTAAAATATGGCCAAAAGTATTTGTGTTCCATCGTTTGATTTCGGCTTTGAGCATCTTCAGCTTTTTTTGGAATCTTGCCATTTTTGTAGGCGCAGTTGGGTTGCTATTTTGCCATGCCTTCTGAATGAAATCCTTGAATTCTGGGTGAGAAAACCAGAATGCTTCAAATCTAAATGGTCTTTTGATGCTATTTCCTGGCCGATTCCAATGCAATTCTATTGGCCAGTGGTTAGATCCAGAGAAAGGAATGATGTGCGCTGTAAACTCTCCTCCTAGATGGACGGCGTTGTCAGATAAGAGAAATCTGTCCAGGCGGGACACGATTTGTAGAGAGGCAACGCGCTTGTTCGTCCAGGTGAATAGGCCATTAGCCGTGGGAATATCTATCAGCCAGTTATTTTGAATGAAGTCTTTGAGTAAGGTGCCATCTCTGTTGTTCCTGCATCTACCTCCTTCTTTTTCCTCTGATGAAGCTATCATGTTGAAATTGCCTCCCAGAATCCAGAGCGGATGTTGCCTACCAATATTGAGCTGAGATATGTTTGCTAGAATTGTTGCTTTCTGGGGACCTTCTTGAGGGAAGTAGACATTAGTTATGTGGCCATGGATGTTTGTGCCCATGATATGAAACTCTGCCTGTATGAATTTTTTGTTTGCATGTGTATTATTTAATTGTATTTTCCCTGCATCCCAGAGGATTGCCAATCCTCCAGAGGCTTCTTGTGCGTCTACAGTGGTGACTTGTCCTCCTGGCCAAGCTGTTGCTGCGATTCTTTCCAAGATGGTCGAGTTGCATTTTGTTTCCTGTAGGAACAAGATAGATGGTTTGTCTTCCATGATCAAGTTTTTGAGGAGTTTTCCTTTCTTGGGGCAGTTCAGCCCTCTAATATTCCAGGAGATCAACTTCATTGAGAAGTTTTAGGGTTGGTATTGAAATATTTGGTGAGTTTGGCATATCTGCCTGACTCCAACAAAACTTCTCCAATCTTGATTGTTCTTTCTAGAGTTGTCTTTCTGCCTCTCTTTTTGCTGTCTTTGTATATAAATTTACCATCCCATTGGCTACCTGTCTGGATTCCAAGTGAATATTTCTTTTGAGCCTTTTTCAGAATTTCTACCAGGTTGTCAACTTGTGTTTCAGGGATTTTATCGAAGTTACCTGTTTTGCATGCTAGTTCTAATCCGAGAAGGTCCAGTTCCCCCACATCGATTGTTTCGCTATCGTCTTCCATGAACTGTGCCTCTTGCGTGTTGCCTTCTGCTTCCTTTCCTTTGTCCTGTGTGTGAGATGGGTTGTCTATCTCCATATCCGGGTTGGACCAGGTTTCTGTAACCGGCTTTTCTTTTCTGCCGTCTTGGTTCTTCATGGATGCTTCTGGCAAGTTGGATTTGAAGGTTTTTGAGTTCGATTCGGGCATTTCCAGTCGATCTTCTTGCGCTAATGTCTCAAAACTGTTGCTTGTTGACGGTTGAGATTTCACTGCCTTCTCTGTCTTCTCTTTTGGAATGGCGGGAGTCTTTTTGTGTCCGCGTCTTCTGTTAGTTACTTTGGTGAACCCATCCTGATTTTGTGGTTCTTGTTTGCTTGGAACCTCAGGCTTAATATTTAGTGGGCAGTCTCTGAAGAGATGTCCCAGAGTATGACATTGCCTGCAGCGGAACGGGACGTGCTCATAGTCTAGGACCTGGATCCAATCTCGGTCTTCATGAAATAGGCGTATTGTGTCTGGAAGAGGCTGTTTCAGGTCCATATAGACACAGATTCTGGCATAAGAGGCATAAGTGGTGTGTCGCACTGCCTTTGTTTCTTCAGCTACTTTGACGAAGTCACCCAGTGCTGATCCAAGGGCTTTTAATGAGTCTTCCCCCCAATATTCCCACGGGAGTGAGTATAGGCGAATCCAGACTGGAGCATAACTTAGATCTTCAGTATCTGGGTTGAATCTAGCCTTCCATTCTCTAAGGAAAAGCCCTGCTGAGTTGAAGAAGTAAGGCCCTTCTTCGAAAACTTTGTTTCTATCTTCAAGACAGTTGAAGATGGCTGTGAAAAAACCTTTTGGCCCTATTAAGAGGGTGATTTCTCCCTTGGGTTTCCAAGTTCTGTTTATCCAGTTTCTTAAAGCCCTCTCTGTGGGCCAAAGTCCCATAAATTTGCATATAAGGGCATGGTCTTGCATAAATTGTATACGGGCATTTATACTATGTCCTGGTAATTCTACTTCTGGCTTGTGAGCTGCCACAGGTTTGCAGGTGGAGGATCTTACCATATTGGCTGCATTGCTGTTGTTAGCCATTGTATAGGATCGATCTATCCACGGAGTTGGTGTTGCACAAAAAACATGCATTGGCATTCATGAAGTGTATGAATGGGAGCTTGAACATTTACTGGCAGTAGAGAACTATCCTTGTCCGTCCGTACCTCCTGCGCTTTTTCCTGACCTTATTGGTGATCCTGCCATCCTAAATTTTTCATGTGTATCACCGTCCATAGAAGCAACCATTGTTGATAATTCGTAGGACACACTGGATGTCAGTCCATCATTTGACAACAAAGAGGACCAATCATTCTTTAAACATCAACTCAATTTCTCATCTATATTTTCCAGAAATGCACAGGATGAACATTCTTTCTTCTCATCTAGCCCTCTGTGCATTTCATCGAATCATGAGGATGTCGACCAACATCCTAATTTTTTTGATCTTGGTTGTTGTGGTCTCTTTACCTCATCATTTGATCACAATGTTGATTCACTCATTGATTATCTATTTAAGCCACTATTCTACAATGATCCATCTATCAACAAAGTCAAAACCCCCAAGATTGTCGAGGTACTTCAGCCCGAGTTGATGGTTATGTCAGGCCATTGCTATCCTAAGGTTGGTTTCACTTCTGATCTGGAAATTGTTCAAACACCCAAGGCTCCTCAACACTCATCTATATGTAGTCAAGAACAATCCAACAATCCTATTTTTCTTCCTCCACTCAAACTACATGATCCCATCGCTCATGCATTAGAGGAATCTTACACAATAAGCACACTTGTGTAATGTAAGTGGTCTACCTTTCTCATATTTTCTTGCATGTCACAATCAATGGAATTCATACACTCAACATTTGCATGCAGTGTAGCACAACACCATGGCGAGTCCACGAACTGCATGTCATGCGACTTCACTCATTTTTGTTCTATGGATGCTTGTACACTCAAAGTGTGTCTGTCTTCATTGTTGTATCTTTCATATCTACTAGTTCACATAGTTTCGTTGTCTAAGAACCATGCCTTCACGAACATGGGTCAACTAATGTGTCAGTGGCTGCATTGGAAGTATCACTTCACGTGAGACAACCCATGCACTGTTAGCATAGGAGCAGGAGTAGTGCTTTCTTTTTGAGTTGTTTGCTTGCATGCATGTTTTCTTCTTTCTTTGTGTTTGTTTTCTTACTTGCCTTGCTTTCATATTTGCTTCTACTTTTTTCTTTTCTTTTTGGTTTGTTTTCTTGTTATTTTCCACAGGTTAGTTTTGCATGGACCATGTGCGAATCTTGAAACAAGCTGGATAAAGTATAAGAGGACTTGTACAACTATCAACATTTGGTTATCTGTTGCCCACTCTCTTATGTAAGAACTTGTTTTCTTCAGTCCATGAAACATCAATGGAAAATATATACCGTTCGAAGTGAACCTTGCTGAAAACACAATCCTTGTGCACTAACTAGTATCACCTACTCTAGTTGGTTGTTTTTTGGTTAATACTTGTCATCTCAGTCAAATAGAGTAAGGTGACGGGGAAAAACTTAACAAGCATGTTTGAGGTATATATAAACTACTTCTCTAAGGAACAACCTCTTCTTCTCTCAATAATTCGGGATCCCTCTTTCGACTATGAAATGAATAAGTTCTATGCACAATTATGAAAATGAAAAATGAGAAAAATGAAAAAGTGAAAATTTTTGAAAAAAATGAAAAATAAATAAGAAGAAAGAAGAGAAAGGATTCCTGTGTAGATAGGTGATGTAAGTAACTCCACTGGGGTACTAACCAGGCTCGCTGGCAGTGGAGTGATGCTTGTGTTCCTCCGTGACTCCATCAGGATACTGTCTAGGCCTGCTGGCAACGGAGCAACACTAGAGATGAAACTAAAACTTTAATGACTATACTGCTTATGCACCAATGTACCCCTTCATCCCAATTCAAACAACTGTGTTGACTTGGCTTCAAATGTGTGTTGACCAACCATGAGCTTTGTAGATGCTACATATTAAAATCAAGCAAGTGTGGAAACCAAGACGAACAGAGGTGTTAGTCTTAATTTTCACGAACAAGGTCTATTCAAAGAGGTAGAGTTATACCAGTGTGTCACCAAGTATTATAGCGGTTATGAACACCATCCAAAATTTTTCCTTGACTTCATTTTGGAGCATCCCTACCGACCATCCTCAACATCATGTCTTGCACTATCAAGCACATCAACTTTAGTTGTTTCATAGAGGCTTCTCAGTTTGTGCATGCAAGTTTGTTACACCCCCTTCCCAGGCTTCTTTCCAGACTTAGTGTTAGTTGTTGGTTGAGCATCTCTCTCTGGGAATTACAAAATTCTGGAGGGGTACAAGCCTTCCCTCCATAAATTGTGCAAACCCACGTGGACACCTAGTTGGGCTCTAGAATTGTACAACTCTTCCTCACAACCTTCCTCTAAAAAATTGCGCAATTTATCTTATGATAGCTGCTCAACCTAGAAATTGTGTAATTTTGGGCAGTAATCACCTATTTCTCCCAACAATTATGTAATCCATCTGGGAAAACCAACCTAGCAACTAGCAGAAATTGAGCAAATCCACCCAGGGTAGCCTGTTGGGCTCAGAAATTGTGCAATATAGTCAGACAAGCTTCCTTGAGAAAATTGTGAGGTCTAACCTCGGATAGCTGCTCAGCTTAGAAATTGTGAGATGCAGTTAGATAGGCTTCCTTGAGAAAATTGTGAAGTCAGACCTAAGACAGATTCCCAGCCCAAAAATTGTGCAATCTTGGGAGACAGTCACTTGCTCCTCCCAGAAATTGTGCAATCCCACTGGGACAACCTTCTCTGCTCAATCCAGAAACTATGCGGATTTTCATTCGAGGCTCGCAGACCGATGCATGTACCTCCAAGTTGATTGGTTCCCTTTGGGACTGAGCAAAATTGATTTGCATGCATGGATTTCTTCTCCCAAGGTAGAATGCAAAGGTATCCCTTGATTTAGGGATCTATTTTTAGCAGCTAGAGGTTACATGCAAGGATAATTTCAAAAACCTCTTGCCATGTGTCTCTTTTCCTAGATTTGTGGCATGCACATCACAACCTCGATTTTATCAAAACTCATCAATCGGACACTGTAGAGCTCATTCCTCACATTGACCTTGTAGCTATGACATCCCACATTGCATTTAGGATTCGTCGGCACACTCAGCTCAATTGTTACGGGGTAAGCCCACTTTTCATGTATCGCACTGTGTTTCTATTGATTTTTGTGTTTCTCTTCATGTGAGTGTTGTCTACTTGGTTTCAATGAGCGCTCGCTATTTTTTTGATGTATGTTAGCTTGTAGAAGCATTGTTTTAGTTTTCGTTCACATCTCACTACTATCGCATGCATGACACTATTTTTGCACGAATGGTTGCTGCCACAGCGACTCACTTCACACACGTGCATGCTTTCCATTTCTCTGAGTCCTACACTTGTTGTTTGCATGTATTATCATTCATTCTTGTTTTCACTCATCTCATCATGCATTCAGACTTCTCATGTTTTCGGTCACCCGTTGCTCGGCCTGGACTGCCTTGGCCAGCTAGCACTACACATTTCCAGAAGTGAAGGCTCTGCCTTCCCTCTAGATATTGTGTAATTCTAGTACAACACTGAATTACAGGCTTTCATTGCACAATTATTGGAGGTAGTGTCCCATTGGACCTAGAAACTGCACAATGTAGTTTGCTGGTTGTATGTCACTGTTGAATGAAATTGTGCATTCCGCAATTTCACTCCTCAGTAGGCCAGGCTAGACTGTGCATTACATTGTTTCAAATGTTAGTCATCCTCCCAATAGCTAGGACTTTGCCTTGCATAGTTTTGGCAGTCAATCTCCCGACCTCCTGACATAAATTAAGCAACCTTCACGATCAATCACATAGGTATGTTGCAAGTCAGTCCTCAAGTTTTTTTTTGGTTTTTGACTGACAAATTTCTTGTCATGAGTGTTTCTGTGTCTCAAGGTATCACAGGTGTTTATCTACCTCTCAGCAACACAGGTACAATGGATTTCAGGAGAGGAGGGTTGAATTCATAATTTAGAGCACACTTGGGGATGCAGTTGATCAAGTGTCTATGAACTTGCCTATCTATGAAAACATTGAGTTGTTCATGGACAAGGATATCAAGATGAAATGCAAACAACGTCACAACAAGTAGCACCATAAGCAGCAGTAGAAGGCAACGTTCTTGCACATGACAAATGGAAGAATAAGGTCGTTAACAACATCGAGGAGGAGCAAAGCTGCAAGTTCAAAGTAGATCCACTCATGACGAAATAATCTTTGGTGATTGAGGCTATGAGGTAACGGTGCGACATGATGATTTCATGAGGGTAGAGAAAGGAATACAGAAGGAGTTGCATATGTTGAAGCAACAACTTAAGGAAGAACATCATCTTCATAGACAAGAGAATGACTTGCAACAGTAACAGGTATAGCAGGGGGTGCAACATGCACAGAAGGATAAAATTGCGCTAGTACAAGGTATAGATTCATCCCAAAAGCTGGGATGGAGTAGACAAGGTGAGTAGTGTTATTGATCACATACAAGGGAATTCCACAAAATGCATGTCATTATGTGAATGCATGTGATCCCACCCATTTGGCACACTCACCGAGGCAAAGACAAGAAGAAAATCCATCTGGAGCTGACCATGTATTTTGACAAGTTGATGCACACAACCACTAGCTCATGCTTGGAGACCAACAAAGACACTATGCATCAACATATTGCTAGTACAGTCTTACCAAGGATGACCATGCACATGCTATCAAATGAGTTATCAGTGTACCTGGATTCAATGGAGGTAAGAGTTTGATTCAACAAGATGTCACCATTGAGCGTACAGACACCATGACAGAAAACCAAGATTGGCATCAGCTCACCACCTTCGACCATCACAAGGATGTCAAAGAGTTGGTTTCACCGCAACAGTCTGAGTGTCAGCGATGTCTTGCATGGATTTCTCAAGCCATTTTGTCTTCACATGGGCACCGTGATGTAATGTAATGTCTTGTCAAGTTGAAGTTCAAGTGTCGATAGTTGAATGTAATAGTCATAGAGTAGTTGAAGAGTCATGAGGATAGATGGACAGTCACAAAGGGTAATGTCAAGGGTCACCCCACCATTTGTTATAAATAGTCCCTCATAACTCATTATAAAGGCTTTTGTCAGCCAATCTTCTGATAGGAATATCTTAGAGATAGCTTGGATAGTATTGTAATGATCCTTGACTTCTCCAATGTGCAAAGCTAGTATATCTCTTTGGAGGAGCAGGCGACAGTGATTGTAACATTCCATTGTTGGAACTAGTGGTTGGACATGGATGTATTGTATGAATGGAACTTACACTTTATAATTAATAGATCCAACACATTTCATGCATATGTCGTATTGTATTTCAATTATCTTGTTCACTCTAAATGATAAATGTATCTATTTTCTTACGCATGCATGTGTAGCTATTTTCTATGTATGTATGTATGAATCTTTTTGAAATCTGTTGTTGGTTTAACCATCACTTTGGATTGCTAGCTCACTTGCCTTCCATGTTGTGATGCATCATAGCTCATGTGTTTCCTTCTTAACTATGTGCTTTCACAAGTTTCCAAGGGGTACACTCACCTCACCCTCCATGTGTTAGGGCCACTCATGCACCTTCCTTGACTTACTACATATGTCACACCCTTGCTACCAATAGATACATCTTACTTACCTCTGTGCGAAACTGTTGTCAAGGCGATACTGTATGACCCACTACTAGGACTCCCACACCAAATGGTCTAAGCTCTAATTGGGACTTCTTACCAGGGAGATCCCCTAACATGTTGGTAGTTCCAGCACCATCAACACAATGTTAAGCTACCTAATTGGATTAGTGTTTGTTTCTCTAAAAAATAATAAACAATAACACAAATTTCCAATGAATCTATTATCTTTTATGATGGTTTTGTCACATTACGGAATGCAAATAGTGAAAGTAATAGTAAACAAAGAATATTAAGAAGGTTACTAAAGGTTAACAACAATAATGTTTTATACCAAAAGGAAATGGAGGTTGATTTGTATGGAGCTGTAATCACATCACTCATGGAGCTACATCAAGTCACATATAATGTGTTTGTAGAGTCTCTTTGTCAACGGGAGGTAGAAAACCTAAACTTAAAAACAGGAATAAAGGACCCAAAAGATGTTGTATATCTAGGTCCTTTGTTAGTGAATTCATTAACAATATGAACAACAATTCCCATAGTTATTTTTCGCAGCACATTATATAGATTTGTTAAATCTATTCATTTTATTAATGTGGTCAGAAAATATATTATTAGTAATCTATGGAAATGATTACAAATCATTGAACATGGATGGAAATAAACTTTTGATTTGAAGCCCTTGGGATAAAGGAATAAGTCATTTTTTGAGTGTATTGAATGTTATCTTAAAGGAGATAGATATTTCGTGAGCAATGACTTATTTTCACTCAGCCAAAGGCTCGATTTACTTTCTCATGTAGAAAAAAGAGAGCAAGAATTTCTAAATTCTAATCAAATAAAGAAACTCAAAGATGCATGGTCTCAAAGAATCAAAAGAATGGAAAACACTATTTCTAAATATTGAAACATAGAGAATTTAAGGGTAGATACATATGTCAAAGTTGTACATATCGTGAAGAATTTAAATGCCCCACATACTATATGTGACCCTAGTTTAATTTCAAGATAAATGTTAACAGTTGAATTGGAAAACTGAAACAATCAAAGGCCTTAGAATTCAATGATATAGTTGACTTTAATACACATGAAGGTAGGGAATGGCTAATTGTATTTGTTGATGTTAATGAACAAAACTATGTTTTGGATGTGGAATTGCAACATGAAATCACAAAGATTGAGAAACATATATCTAGTCAAAGTGTCAAATTGCAAATTATAGTTGCTCATATGAAACATTGCATACAAGCAAAGTAAAAGAACTTGTTTCAACAAACCAATAGCTCTAAAAATGGTTAATAGTTAAGCAATAAGGACATATGCTTTTACATAGTGTTAGTTCTCTTAAATCTTGGAATGTTCATTTTTATGTTTACAGGTGATTAAATGTTCATATTTTTATGTATGCTCTATTATGAATTGAGTCAATCTCTAGATTCATTTCATTGTTTTTTATTGCAATTGGTTTCTTCATAGAAACATTTATGCAATTGTATGCAAAATTGTTGAGGTAGTCTCCATGTGCACATGGTTTTCCTCCTTTTTATTTTTAACATATCTCTATTTCAGAGTCACATTATCATTTATTATATGTATTTGATTAATTGTAGAGAAATTATTGCTATTTTTCTGAAATGTAGGAGCACAAAGTTAAAGAGACAAAAGAACTGGAATAGAAATCATGAATATGTTAGTGAACCGTGATATCATAAAAAGTGTTCTTATCGACATAATAACTATTATGTGTAGCCGTATAGTATTATTATTATTATTATTCAATTTATACAACTTATTTTTAAAAACTCATTGCTTTGTGCAAATTTTGACATTGTTTATCAAATTTTTGAACAATTTGAAAATAACTGTCCTTTTGTTGATAGAAATGAAAATGGATATTCAATTACTATGTTTTATTATCAGAAAATTGTTTCATCTTTGATGTTTATTTTGGTCATATCTACAGTAATTACAGTTTGAATGTGATTACAACTTCAACTTGACTATAGTTGTTGATACACAAATGACATAGTTTACTTTATTATAATAACAATAACAAAGACCATTTGTTTTACTTTAAATATTGTCATCTAGATTTGACCAATATTTGCAATTTGTTTATTCCCTTAGTTGTAGACTATAGAAAATTAACATTAACAAATTGTTTTCATAAATAACAATAATTTATATCTAATCTCTAAAATCATTATGTATTTTGAATAATGTAATCTCTGCTTTGAAATCCCCCTCACCCCCATCACGTGATAATGCCATCGTTTTTGCAAATAACTTGTAACCACTTTAGTTATGTCATAATTGAACATATCATATATGAAATGCCATTTAACTACTATTGTCATTATTGATATAAAATTACTTTTCACTACTATCGATTTTAACGATATTCATTAAGCAGTGATCTTCATCAATCATGTATTCTTGTTAGTACTTATGGTAGATACGTTTATTATATAATTGCACACTTGGTGATTGTAATCGTATCATTCAATATTAAAGGGACTTAGTTCATCAGATAAATAATAAAAATTTCATTTTGTAAGGTTTCTTTTGACAAAGTAGAAAGTTATTTCCAATTATATAATTACAACATATCCTATTCTCTTCTTTCCAAATTTCCTAATGTCCTCGAATATAAATGTAATGAGAATATGAGCTACTACTAGTGGTCCAAAATAATACTAATTACATTTTCTAAAGGTTAGAATGATAGATTTTCAGGAAGAAACTCTCGAATAAAAAAGCATGGGTATCAAAATCAAATTTCATGCAAAGAAATTATCAAAATTTTAAGTGGGGCATGAAAAGATATTTATGTTTATGCATATGCATTTGTTCTTTTCCGCTCATGCTTTTTCTGGAGAGCTAGTTCTACACAACTACTCCTGCACAACTTTCTTTGCATAACTATTTCTGTACCTGTGAAGTACATTAATAAATAATAATAATAAAACATGTAATAATAATAACAATGACAAGAAAAAAATACAAATGCAAATGGGAACAATTGCAAAGAAAATTCATAATGTGCCAAAATCTTTTGAGCTTTCATTGTACTAGCCCTCACATTTTTTATTGTCTACTAATAATAAAATAACCACTAGTCGTGTACAACAATTTCTAGCAGGATAATACCAAATAGGACTACACATTTGACTACTCAAAAAAGAACAATCTCATCATCCATATCCATATTGTATTCTCATTACAGTCACAACTTAGCACTCTGTCAAGAAATATTCTGGGCCTAATCTCTAATCTGTTAACTATAATCTCTCCACATGTTTTTTTTTTTTTTCTATCACTAATTTCTCCCATTTGTGTTAATGCACATGCAAATTTTTCTTTTCCACTCATGTTTTTTCTAGAGAAATAGTTCTGCACAACTACTCCCGCACAACTTTCTTCTCATAACTATTTCCATACCTATGAAGTACGTTAATAAATAATAATAATAAAACATATAATAATAATAACAATGACAAGAACAAAATGCAAATGCACATGGGAACAATTGCAAAGAAAATTCATAACGTGCCAAAATCTCTTGAGCTTTCATTGTACTAGCCCCCACATTTCATATTGTCTACTAATAATAAAAAAAACCACTAGTTTTGTATACACATAAGAACGTCCGCGCAACATTTTCCAGCAGGATAATACCAAATAGAACTACACATTTGACTACTCAAGAAAGGAAAAACAACAACATTCTCGTCATCCATATCCATATTGTATTCTCATTACAAACACAACTTACCACTCAGTTAAGAAATATTCTGGGCCTAATCTTTAATTTGTTAACTATACTTTCTCCACATGTTTCTTTTTCTATCACTAAATTGTCCCATTTATGTTTATGCACATGCATGTGTTCTTTTTAGCTCATGCTTTTTTTGGAGAACTAGTTCTGCACAACTATTGCCGCACAACTTTCTTTGCATAACTATTTCCGTACCTACGAAGTACGTTAATAAATAATAATAATAAACATTAATAATAATAATAATAATAATGAAAATAAAAAATGAAAATTCACATGGGAACGATTGCAAAGAAAAGTCATAACGTGCCAAAATCTCATAAGCTTGATTGTACTAGCCCCCGCATTTCATATTGTCTACTAATAATAAAATAACCATTGGTTTTGTATACACACAAGCACATCTGCACAACATTTTCCAACAGGATAATACCAAATAGAACTACGCATTTAATTGCTCAAGAAGGAAAAAAACAAAAACAATCTTATCATCCATATCCATATTGTATTCTCATTACAATCATAACTTACCACTCTGTCAAGAAATATTATGGGCCTAGTCTCTAATCTCTTAACTATACTTTCTCCACATGTTTTTTGTTTATCACTAATTTCTTCCACTAATTACATATAGATACAAGCTAATCATTTATGCAGCAACAATACCAACACCAATTATAGTAGGGAGGGATGCACCAAAACCAGCACCAAGACCACACCTTGCCAATCCTTATAGCCTTTTCTCTAATCTAGGACAACTGAATTGAATGATTAATATTGGTTTATTAAAATTAATATATACTTGAATTCATTGAATAGATATCGAAAATGGTATTATAGAATATCGATATTGGTCATTTAAAAGAAATATATACTTTAATTAACTGAATAGATATCGAAAAGGGTATTTTATAATATCCATAGATACAACCTTATCAATATCCTTGGAACTAGTTGTGATAACCTCATTGCATGTGGATTTACTGAATATATATTAATAGTAGTATTTGATTTTAATTATTTTTTGCATGTTAGGTGTGAATACTAGTTTATTTATCAGGAACGTAGACAAAAATTTCAGTAGTTCATACATTATCTACTATTGTTATGATAGTTACGAGCAGTATGTCATAAACACGAATATTAATTTTCCTAAAACATGCTACAATAAGCAACACTAAAATTGATAAATGAGATTTTATACTATATATGGTTTTGATCTTTGTGCGATTACTATTTACATTCAACTAGCATTTCCATAGGTGTTCAGACCAAAAATACACAGTGCATATCGATATCCTTGCAACTAGTTGTGATAATTTCATCACATGTGGATCTAATGAATGGATATTAATAGTAGTACTTTATTTTAATTAATTTTTGAATGCTAGGTGCAAATACCAAGTTTCTTTATCGAGAACGTAGAGAATTATTTCAGCAGTTTGTACCTTATGTGTTATTGTTACGATGGATACGAGATATAGTATGTCATAAACATGAATATTAATTTGGCTAAAACTTACTACAATACGAAACACTAAAATTGATAAATGAGATTTGATATTGTATATAGTTTTGATCTTTCTACAATCACTGTTTGTAGCCAACTAACAGTTCTATAGTTTCTTGGACATAAAATATAGAGTGAAAAGTACTTAATGCAAAAAAATACTCTATTGGCCCTTGTGTGAAGATTTTACTGTGTGGAGCAACAACAAAGTTCATATGTATATGAATGTGGAAGTTTATATTCCTTGTTATAGATACCATCCTTCCACACATAGTTGAAACACCATCCTCTTGTACATATTTGAAACCGTTATGTTTCCATTTCAAAGAAAGAAAATAGATTTCTAATGCAATTTTAATAACAATTATTTAATAACACTAAATCTAATGAATACCATATGCAGTAGAAGTTATGCCATGATGTTTTTATTCTCTTGAGATTACCGAATGACGTAGCTTCTATTCAAAAGCAGCGTGTTCAAAGGAGAAAGGTATGCTCATATTTCTTTGAATATGTCCAACAAATGACATTATTGAATATGGAAGTAGATATCTAGAAATGGTTGAGCATATTCGAAAACAAATGCATGTTCAACAACCCTTTAATTGTTCCCAAAGATTTGTCTAGTATTTATCCAAATAAAAAATATAATGACCATTGTGCAAACGAAGATATATGCCAATGTTTAGTGACATGATTTAGTGTCAATAAAACAATTAATTAAGGGTCTTTATTACTAGATTTAATGTAAAATGTTTTGGCATTTCTCGAGTTGATCAATTTTTCCTTGTGTTTGTACACAATATTCTTTCTTTGTCGTATTGAATAACTATACAATAATAAAAATGATCACAATGAACTCGTATTTATTTTATTTTTCAAATTCCTACTATTTAGTACATTTATATCGATAACATTAAAGAAATAATCATTACCAATGTAAGAAAGAAAATAATTTTCGAATTTCGAAATCTATTTAACCATCTACCACTAAAAAGTGCTTTGAAATTTTTATTTTTTATTTATTGAAAGTGTTAAATGTGTCAATAAATTAGATATGAATCTAGTAATAGATATGGAAGAATGGTGGTGAGGACTATTGGCCTTGAACTATTGACCATGTTTAATGGCTTTAGTAAATGAAAACTCTCGTCAGAAGGCGACAAATTCCCTGGAAAGATTGTAGAAATTCTGTCATGATTTGTTTCAAAATCCTACACAAATTAACTTTCCGTGCATATTTGTGGCCTCACTAGGCATTAGCTTTGTTAGTATCAAAATAAAAGAAATCATCAATGATTTACCAGTGGGAACCATCTCGGTAACTAAATCAACTTGTTTTAGAAATAGCGAAATGTTGTAAAATCTAACTAGGTTCGGTCTTCATAATGACATGTAATTATGATCTTTGTAAATAATGAAAAGAAGAGAATAAAATTATTTTTATTATGCCTTGCTTCATGGGTTTCATAAGGAAGAGGTTTATTTTAGATGGCTCCATTGAGAGCCTTCATATTTGTCAAAGAGTCAATGTTATATATAAAAATATAACAAATGTAACCTAGCAAAAATCCCTCCAATGACAAGCATACCATCCTCTTCCTAATGTCAACATGCAAGATGAAATAATGGCTCATGTAGGCTCACTCAAAAATATGCACCTATTCTAAGTATCATGTTCGCTTATTAATATCCACCAACAAGTAATTTCACCTATAGGTTTGAAACAAGCAAGAGACAAGTGGGATCATCCTTATCCATGCAAACCAAAGTGGCCAATTCGTTCCACTATGCTCATCAGTAATTTGGCCAGAATTCCAATTAAATACATTTATGTTATAATTAACTCAACTGTGGAGATATTTGGGGATTATTTTTATATTTCTAAATCATGTATAAATACCCATGGTTGGGTTGAGTTGGGGGATTTTAATCTAAGAGAAAAGAGGTAGAGTAATACTAGAGCTGACAGCTTGTTTGTATAAAAGGAGTTAATATTCATTTGCACTATTGTATTGAGATCGAATCCATTTGTGTAGACAAGGAATAAATTTAGAGAAAACAAAGGACCTACACTATTGTAATTATATGATGTTTTATGTAATTGATTCATTTTTATAATAATATTTATTTCTATAATCAGATTTATAACATTATTTCTTACTCTATTATTAAAAATAAACTATTCATTTTTCAAATTCGTTTCTAGAGTATGAGTATGTATGTGGCTTTTCAACACTATTGTTGACTATTTACTGAAATGCTCATTTAGAATCTGGTCAAGCTATCTTACAAGGTTAATAAAAAATGAGATTTCAAACTAGAACTTGTATAAGGGCATAGCTTTATCTCCTTGAGCTTCTAGCTATCTAATCATTTAATCTTATACCTTCTTTCAACATGTCATGTATTTGAACTATTTCAGTATTTTGACATGTATCTTTTTTTTCTTATGCATATGTTTTATTAGGAATTGGAGATGTTTGCATTTGGATGGTTGTTAACTATTTAATGGGCATTTATTTGTATACATTTGCATGAAAAAGGATTAGATCTTGGAACTACTTCCCTAATCTATTTCGTTTATCTTATTCCATTTTCAACATACTTATATTTCTTTTCTTGTCCTTTTAGCTTGTTCTTGATTGAGAGAAGGACTAATCCTTCCTTTAATCAAGATAGGTCTAGCATTAGATGCATCTTATATTATATTTTGTATGTAGTTCTACTTTATGCATCCTAGAAGTCCTCTCATATAGGGGCAATCTTAGAGTGGTTTGGTTGGGCCATAAAGTCAACTTAAGGATAACTTTCTTGCCTGATCAACAAGAAGAGTCAATCTCATGTCTCTTCTCTATTGGTAGGTGAAAATCATACTTTAAGATAGTAGAGATATAAAGAGGGTAACTCAACCCAATTGACCCAGCTGGAACCACCATTTCAACAGAAAAGGAGTTGTTTTAAGTTCCCAGCCAAGTGGTCTCACTTAAAATGTTAAAAGGTAATTTTTGTCAATCAACACTACCCATAAGCCAATTTGTTCTTGCAGACTCATACCCTTACCTTGAGGGTGGTCCTATTGCAAAAAAACTACTAACAATAATGAACCTATGATTTAGTAGAACAAACTCCATTTTCAAAGAATTGATATTTAATTTCAAAACATAATGTTATGATTCCTACTTATTTTCTTGTATGATGAATTTTAATGATGTTTATGTTTTTTTGTTTTCTTTTTTTTATTGACTATTTTATCTATACGTGCAAACATTTAAATTAAATGGCTTGTAAATACCTATAGGCATCAATTCAAAATAAGTATGAAAATGCTTATCTCATTATACATCACACCTTGCCCAAATAAATAAATAAAAATCATAAAATTTAATAGATCGAGGGTTAAGATGGACCTACGCTAGCTATTATGATATATATATATATATATACTATATATATATATATATATATATATATTATATATATATATAATAATATAATATATATATTACTAGGAAAACCAGGGTGTCAAAACCGAACCAAAAATCACAAACTGTAAATTGATTCTATGAACTTAGATTTACTTAAACTATTATAACAAAATTTAAACAAGCATTAGTTTTTATAATTTATTTTAAATAATTTGATTGGCATTTTGACCCATTAAAAAATGGTTTACATAACATAATATATAGGAACATTTAAAACATTGTCTATCAGCCTTTATATATTATATATATATAATATATATATAAAAAAAACATAAAAAAATAAAGTAAAAAACAAATATTCTTAACCATGGAGATTCTACGATGGGCCTATACCATGATTTATCAATACAACATGTTCAATATGACATGTCTTAATATGTCATTTTAATTTGAGATAAATTAATTAAAATAACATAATTGTCTTGGAGATAAATCTTATCTCCATAAATACTATTATAAATATTCCAACATATTCTAAGGAGATTAAGTCTTTATCATCTACTTAATATTGTTAATAACCCATTTTAAAATAAACACACCTATTAAATAATTACAAAGTGATATCAAATTTAGAAAAAAAAAAATCATATCTAAATATATTCTATTTCAACACTTAATAGGAAAATAATTATTACAAAGGGAAAAAAAACATATTTATATAACTTATCTTAAACACTTTGCAAAAAGTAATAGGAAAGCATATATTTAAATTGATAGAATATGGGCACACCAGAGTGGGGCACTGAAATCAAGGATGAGGCAAACAAGAGGCATGATCCTCCACTATTCCTACCATTATTAATGTATTTTGACAACACAAAAGTACATGGCAGTGTATTTTTGATGGTATCGATCATCAAAATGAAAAATATATTTGGAATTGCAATCATGCATTTGGAAATCACATTGGGTTGTGTTGTAATCGCATCCTTGATGTGAGGGGCTGAACTGTATATTTGTAAATATAATTAAAAAAAATGAAAAAACAAAGGCGGCTAATCATTTGTCTCCATGGTGAAAAGCCATATCAATTGGCTGCCACTTATTATTTTTATTTATAAATTATTTTAAGCATTTTCATTTTTTATAACATGTGATAGAGTAGATGTTATTTTTTATTATTTTTATTATAATTATTTTTAAGTTTTTTAATTTTATACATGGTGATAGAGTAGATGTTATTTTTTATTTATTTTTTTTATTTTAGTTTGTTAGTGATTTCAACTTATATTATCAATAAAATTTATATTTTAAATTATAAATTTTATAAAGAAATGTTTATATTAATTTTTGTTAGGATCTAAGATTTATGTCATCTTATAGTTTTAGACTTATTATAAATAAACAATATTATTTTATATTACGTGATGGTGATAATAATTTTAACAAATTTAAACACTTGTTTTTCAACTGTAAACGTCCTCAATATCCATGTTATATTATTCACATTTAAAAAAAGAGTTGATTTATATTGACATAACTTAAATAAGATATTTCGATTTGGATCCAATGAAAGACGACCCTCTAGTTTTGTAATTTTTAATTAGGTGAAAGATCAATGAGTTTTTTATTAAGAATATTTTCTTTGGTTATATATTAGTTTTAAAGATTATATTTTTACTATTTAAAGATTTTGATTATGTTTCTCATAACCAAAATTATATAACAAGAATCTCTTATGTTGCTGGCAGATAAAGTGCAAGGAAAGTTGATAGGGGAGGAGCTATGAAGTAAGGTTTGTGAAAACCTAACTAGAAGATATGGAGAAGGTTTTTATAAATTAAAATAAATATTTGAATTCATTTTTTTGGGTAGGTAAGCGCCCACATGGGATTTGAACCAGTGACCTATCGCAAGCAGTGCCTTAATGGTGCACCCATTCACCATCAATCCAAAACCTGTAAGCTCAAAATAAATATTTATTACTATACATTAATATATATCTTTCTTTAACTTAAATTTATTTGTTTAAAATACTATTTATATAAAATTTTAATTTTGAAAAAATATTTTATGATATATTTAATTAATTTAATTATTTTATATTTGTATAATATAAATATTATTTTGTAAATTTTCTAATTATTTGATTACATTCTATTTATTTTTTTTATAAATATTATTTAATTTATTATATAATATTTGTTTACATATATAGCTATATTATTTATGAATAGAAATAATTATTGAATTTTTTAAAAATATAATAATATTTTAAAAAAATGCAAATTTTAGGTTAAATCCTTTGGTTATAATATTAATCCTTTGGGTTTGTGACAAAGATTTTCTCAACATGTATATTAATTATGGTCAATCATGGTCAACTATAGTCTGACGTTGCATTGTGAGAAAGATTGTCTCAATATGAAAATCAATCATGTTCAACCATGGTCAATCATAGTCAACGATAGTCAACCATGGTCCAACGTCACATCATGGCTAAGATTTTACGAACATGAAAATCAACCATGGTCCATCGTTGCATTGTGATAAATTTTTCTCTATATGAAAAACAATGATGCTCAATCATGGTTAACCATGGTTGAACATTGCATTGTGACAAAGATTGTGCCAATATGAAATTGAGGCATGGTTAACCATGTTTATTTTAGGGTTTATAATATTAATCCCTTGGGTTCAATATTATTCCCTTGAGTTTATAATCCCTTAGGTTTTTAGCAATAATCCTTTGAGTTTATAATATCAACCCCTTGGGTTTATTAATCTTAGGGTTTGTTTTTCTAGGGTATAATATTATTCATAGGGCTTATAATATTAATCCTTGAGTTTAATATAAATCCCTTAGGTTTATAATCATGGTAAACCATGGTCCAACGTCGCATTGTCAACCATCATTATCTATTGACTTAATATGAAAATGAACCATGGTTAACAATGTTTATTTTGGGGTTTAAAATATTCATCTTTGTGTTTATATACTTTGGGTTTATAATCATTTTCAACCATCCTCAGCCATGGTCCAATGTCATATTGTGACAAATATTGTCTCAATATGAAAATTAACAATGGTCAACCATGGTCCAATGTTACATTGTTACAAAGATTTTTTCAATATGAAAATCAACCATGGCCCAACGTTGCATTGTCAACCATCGTTAACCATTGTATCAATGTGAAGATGAACCATTGTTAACAATGGTCAACCATGGTCCAACATGATATTGTTACAAAGATTTTTTCAATATGAAAATCAACCATGGCCCAATGCTGCATTTTCAACCATCATTAACCATTGTCTCAATGTGAAAATGAACCATGGTTAACCATGTTTATTTTAGGGTTTAAAATATTTATCTTAGTGTTTATATACTTTGGATTTATAAGCATTTTCAACCATCTTCAACCATGGTCTAATGTCACATTGTGACAAATATTGTCTCAATATGAAAATTAACAATGGTCAACCATGGTTGAATGTCGCATTTTGACAAAGATTGTCTCAATATGAAAATGGATCATGCTAAGCCATGGTCAACCATGTTTATTTTAGGGTTTATAGTATACATCTTAGGGTTATATACATAGGGTTTATAATATTAATCCCTTGGGTTTAATATTATTCCCTTGGGTTTTTAGTATTAATCCCTTGGGTTTATAATATTAATCCATTGGGTTTATTAATATAAGGGTTCATATTCCTAGGGTGTAATATTATTTATAGGTTTTATAATTTTATTCCTTGGGTTTAATATAAATCCCTTGAGTTTATAATCATGGTCAACGATGGTCCAACATCACATTATGACAACTATTTTCTCAAAATGAAAATAAACCATGGTCCATCATCGCATTATGATAGAGATTTTCTCTATATAAAAATAAAT
>APFE031404216.1:51923-74631 GCA_000404065.3 Pinus taeda | reverse complement strand
CAAGAGGCATAGTTCGGTGTTTGGATTTTTGTAAGTTGTAGACAAACCGTTCTAAGTATTCCTCTAAGGTTTCATCCTCTTGCTGGCTCATTCTAAAGATGTCATCTTTAGAGTCTTTGGATCTACAGTAGGGTTGATATTTCCTTAGAAATACTCTTCTCATGCCATCCCAATCAGTTATAGTATGCTCATCAAGCCTCATGAACTATCTTAAGGCTGATCCCTTTAATGTCGCTGGAAAAAGTCTAAGCCTATGGGCATCATCCGTATAGCCATATGTTCGACATGCAATTTCAAACTCGAACAAGAATGAGTCAGGATCTTCTGAAGCCATACCATAAAAATTAGGTAGCACTGATGGAGGTATGTTCTTCATTTTGATCTCATCATCTTCTTGTGGTTCATGTATAGGAAAACGAAAAGTTGACTCTTCTTCGTCTGTATGTCCTTGATGTGGTATTGATCCATCTCCTCCCTCAGCCATTTTAATAGGTTTCTCTCTGTCAGAGTCACTTGTTTCAAAGAGATTAAGGAAAGATTGTTCGATTACTGTGCTACTTTCTCCTTGTTACACTGAAATTTGTCACCATGACTATCTTCAGTTAATATGGCTCCATCAATAGTCATATTATCCTCCTTGTCAAGCCTCATACCTCTGCTCTTCATGTTAAACTTCAAAAAGAGAGAAAGTCACTTAAAAACATGTTTATCTCTGGGTACGCAGGTTCTCTCTACCTTGCCTGCGTGTACGCATCCCAAACACACTGTACCTGCATACTTGTACGCTCTGTAAGCCAAAGGATGGTGCATACCCCTGGAAAGGTCAAAAGGCGCGAGTTTCATCTTTAAAAAATTACTTGTGGTCACTTCTAGAGCCTTCTAGAAGAGTGTTTGACGTGTATTGAGCGCCTCCAGATGGTTCATGCATCCCTATGATAGAGGAACTTATCCCATCAAGAGAGGAGCTACCCCATCCAAAAGAGGGAGTATCCCATTGATGTTGGAACTGAATAACTTCCTCTAGAACACTATAAAGACAGGCATTGGGCCAGGGAGGGGAGGTTGAAAGCTGAACATTCCAAAGGGTAGATGCTGCTGGAAATAGGACTTCCTTGTAGAAGCTTGTGAGGAGAGATTCCTATCCTTTCTTGTTTCATTTGGAAGTGGGTGAGCTTATCAAAGTAAAGGAAAACTCTTGCTGGACCCTGGGAGGAACTTGCACAACACCAAGGCTCAGGTTGTAATGGTTTCTTTTGTTTCCTATTAATACAAATAAGTCCATTCTTCTCAACAATTTGTTATTAATGAGTTGTTTCATATACTCCTTGGTCTATATGTTGAATATGTTTTATTTCATGAGATATTCAGGTGCTATGTAATCGTTTTGATTGTTAGTGAATGCATGTTTCGAAGTGAAGGAGGAGCTCATCTGGATCGACGAGGCTAGACTACTACAACAGCGTTGGACTACAGGTAGGATCTAAAACACTTGGTTCTCGTATGATAATGCATGTTTAGAGAAGGATTGCTCTTAATTGTCTTGTTTGTCACTAGAAAGTCTTAGGCTTCTAGGGAGGTTGGTTTTGTCCGCAAGATTAACTCTTTCCGCATGACAAAACCCCTTGGCAACAAATGGGTTTTTAGAAAAAGACAAATGCATAAGGAAAGGTGGAGAAATACAAAGCTCGGTTGGTAGCAAAAGGTTATTCCCAGGTGCCAAGAATTGATTTTGGTGATATTTTTTCTCTTGTTTCCAAGGTAGCTTCTATTAGATTACTTTTATGTGTTGATGTTGCTTTTGATTTTGAGGCAGAATAGATGGATGTGAAGACAACATTTCTTCATGGGGATCTAGAAGAGGAGATCTACATGAAGCAAATTGAAGGCTTTGCAGTGAAGGGTAAGAAATAACTGGTATGCAAGTTAAAGAAGTCTTTGTATGGGCTAAAACAATCACCAAGGATGTGGTATCAGAAATTTAATACATTTATACGAGGATCCGGCTTCACCAGAAGAAAAGAAGATCATTGTGTGTATTTTAAATTAATTTGTGACCATGTTATTTATTTGGTCTTGTATATGGATGACATGTTGCTGGATGGAAATGACAAAGAAATTATCCAGGATTTGAAGACCCAATTGTCCTCCAAATTCGACATGAAATATATTGGTGCTGCAAACTATATTTTGGGAATGGAAATTAAAAGAGATCGGGAAAAGAGGAAGCTATGGTTAAACTAGAGGAATTATGTCGAGATAATATTGTAGAGGTTTAATATGTAGGATAGTAAACTAGTGAATGTTCCTATTCTTGTAGGTGTAAATTTGTCTACTGAACAGTGTCCCAAGACACAAGAAGAGGAAGAGGACATGTCCCGTGTTCCATATGGAAGTGCAGTCAGTAGCCTGATGTATTCGATGGTCTGTACTAGACCAGACATTGCACATGCAGTGGGAGTATTGAGCAGGTTTATGTCAAAACCAAGGAAGGAGCATTGGACAACAGTGAAGCAGGTTTTCAGGTATTTGTGTGGCACTAGTGATTATGGTCTGTGCTGCCAAGGAAGACCAGGATTGGATAGAGTTTTGGATATTCATGGCTTTGTTGATGCAGGCTGGGTTGTAGATCTCGATCAGAGAAGATCTACAAGTGTGTATGTGTTTAACATATTTGGAGGTGCGGTCAGTTGGATGAGTAAGAAACAATTTATAGCAACAATATCAAATATAGAGGCAAAATACATGGCAGCCACTCATGCAAGCAAGGAAGTAGTTTGGTTGCAGAGATTGTGTTCAAGTATGGGGTTAGTATAGGGAGCTATAAGGATAGACTATGACAGCCAAAGTGCAATTTTATTGGCAAATAAACTTTCTTACCATTCAAAGACAAAGCACATTGATGTTCAGTATCACTTTGTGAAGGATATGATAGAAGAAAAAAAATGTGTTGCTGGTAAAGGTAGACACTTTGAAGAATACTGCAAATGCATTGACAAAAGATGTGAGCTCTGAAAATTTCTCTTGGTTGAGAGAAACAATGGCCATTGCAGGGCTGGAGAAATGACTAAGCTCTGTTGTGGCCCCTTGTGGAAATAAAACAACAAGTGGGAGAATGTTGGGTTGTGTTATATTCTTTCCACGACTAGCCTCCCTAGTTAACTGGGGGATTAGAGGGGGGGTGGAGCCCCCCCTTAGTTGCACCGATTGCGCAGCGGGGGGGTCACAAGGGGTTTGAGTGGGGCGGGTAGCCCCCCTCTATGGGGTCCAGGGCAGCACCCTGGGGAATTTTTTTTTTGGACCCTATATTAGGTGGGGCGAACCTACCTATGGTTTTGTGCATGGTTTTCGCACATAGTTTTGGGTGCAATGGTTTTCGGTCCATGGTATTGGATGCTTTGGCATGTATATATATGTATTTTAACATTAAAAGGAACATAATGAAAAATCAAGCTGGCAGTTCCAGTTTTGGGATCCAGGGGAAAATCTCTGTGTATATTCGTTTTATGTGTTATGCTCTCGCCTTTTTTTATTTTATGTTTTTTTTTTAGAATTCATATGCAGGTAATTTCTGTACGGGGTTAAAACCTACAATCTGAATGAGGAAGATTCTGGTTGGTTTGTTTGGTCAGCAGATGGATCCAACTGTGATTTATAGTGACAATCAGAGTTGTATCAAATTCTCTAAAAATCCAGTTTTTCATGATCGGTCCAAGCATATTGATATCCAGTATCATCATCTTCAAGAGTGTGTGCAGAGGAGAATTATGTTGTTGGAGTACATTCCCACAGAGGAGCAAGATGCAGATATTTTAACAAAGGCTTTGTCAAGATGCAATTCGATTTTTACAGAGGAAGGATCAAGGTAGATGATAATCCCTTTCTTGTTGAGGGGGAGTGTTAAAAATAGCAACAAGAAATTCCAATTTAATTTTTCCTTGAATTAAATTATGAATTAAATCGAAATTCTATTGTCATAGAAACTTGTAATAGTTAACTAAGTTAATTGACTTCGTTGGATTAGGAAATTAGAGTTGGAAGTCTATCTAGATACATATAGAGAGATCCCTAAATTTTAAGTTCCCAAGTTGAGTTCTTTTGAGTTGTAGTTAGATAACTCAGAGTTATAGTTAGTTAAACTAGTTCTAGCAGTTGGAGGATCTAGTAGGAGGTCTAGTAGTGGGGAAGTGCACCAGTGCATCCTCAGTGCCACACTAGTTAACTGAAGCTTCACTCATAAATAAATCATGCATGTGAGTTCACAGGAAGACCCAGTTGAGATTAGAGTTTAGGGACATTGTACTATCAGTTGTATAATTTTCTTAATTGTACATATGCTGCAAGTAATCAGTTGAGGGTACATGGATGGATTGCGTAGTTATGGAGTGAGGATATCCCAATTAAATATGAGCTAATTATCTTAGGAATTTGATGAGCCTCATCATTGGGTAACTATATGTACCTTAAGTCACCTCCTAGCTTAGTCAAATCAACTCTTCTCACAAATTATTACATGTTTTGATTATATTTTGTTTAATGAGATGAGTTAAAGTGAGATATTATGCCTAGTGGACTAATATGCATTAAATGTAGGTTTGAAAGAGAAAATCAAGGTATTTTGGCAAAGATTAAGGTTTAAAAATCAAATGGGACAAGGGAGAGAGATTGTAGGAGGTAAATCCTCCTCATTTACACCACCCTCATTCGAATATTCCTCCATCAATCACATTGGCTCGAAGTACAAGCAACCAAGTCATGAAGATCAAAAGGTAGCTGAGCAAGTGATAGTCAAAGAGTTAGTTCATCTCAAATTTGGGAGCTGAGCCTCCCTAGATTTAAGGAAGTCGTTGGGGACTTTAGTTGTATAAATAAAGAGGCCTAAAGCCTCATTAGGATTCAAATTTTTGTTGTAAAAACACTAGTTATTTTCGAGCTCCGGACTTGTGGAAGACATTGCTATGTAATTTTTTGTTTTGATAATGAGAATGAGCTTTTTCATGATCCAATATTGAGCTAACTCAGAGGGATGAAGCTCTTGGGTTAGCGCCCAACCCTAGCAGCAAAGGATCCTCTTCTTGTATCTGTATGCTTATATTAGTTTCATAGATTCATGGTTAAATTGTCGTTAGAATTATTTCATTGCAATTAGTGTAGATTTGATTAGTTTTTTTATTAGTTTGCTTCCATTTTTTCTTTACTTCAACAGCAGGTTAGAAAGGATAAAAGGAGCATAAAAAATCTTTCAGTAGGTGTCTTGGCCTCACCTCTTCCTTCAGGGATCACGATTTGAGGAAAGGACCCTTATGCAGCCCCAAAAAGACAAATTTCTATTTTCTCATAGAATTTAGAGTTTACTGTACTTGAACCAACATTTAATTACCATCTCTTCCATCTTCAGTATTACAATAGATCTCATCAATGATTCCATTTTACTCTACAATTTTCCTCATGCATGAAGTAGACAATTAGCTCATTAAACTATGTTTTTCTAGCTTATTCGAATTCTTCTTGTTTTCATGATTTTTTTGGAAAATAGCAATGTTTGATGTAGAGCAGGTGTTTCAGAAGTATAGAGAGATCCCATAGCAAGCAACCACCTTCCAACTTCATCCATCCATAATAATTCCTTGCTTTCACCAAGACCTTCACCTATTTCCTCATTTTACATAAAAACCCCTCCAAGTATGTTGAGCAAATCCAACCATCTCCTAACCTTGGTTTTGAGTTCCGAGTGACCCTAGGAATTTTCTCACTCCATTCCACCTACCAACCACCCTCCCTAAGCCTTCCATCACCTCTATTACCCATCATTTTTCTCTCGGCTGTATCATGTAGAAATACAGGGAATCTCGTAGGTTTTTAGGACATCTAGTAGGTTTTCCTGTAGTGGCCTGTTTTGAGGATGAATTGAGGGAAAAAATCTAGGAAGCCACACAAGGGTACCTGAGGTTCTCCCAAACCTCCCAACCATCTACCAACATCCCTACCTCATCTGCCACATCACCAAAAGAGATTATAGTTTACACTTGATTCTCCATAAAAAGAACAAAAAGAAAAAAAAAAACAGATGTATTGTAGTCCTTTACACGCACCGTATTGATGTTTGTTGTTTTGAACTTCCATGCTTAGGACAGTAGCATTTCATACATGTTAGCTTTGAATTCTTGTAAAGCATAGTCTCTCAGTAGTTAGTTACAGAATGGTGTGTTTTTAGCATAGGATTTCAATAATTTTCCTTATTGCAGTAGACAAGCTTTCTCCTAGAGTAGATTTCTCTTTCTCTCATTTGCAATCAAGCTTCCTTTGTATCCATAGATGTATGGCTTGAAAGCCCTAGTGGTCTCTCGCCTGCTGAGCAGTGACAAAAGGTAGAACCATCACTTTTACTTGTGTATACAACACTGTCACCTTCAAGTTTGTACGAACCCCGGGTTGATAAAGTAAAGATGGTAGCTCCAGGAGTTGCAACATTCTTGCTGCAATATTGGTGCTCATCACTTTTTGGCATTGTTGCCAGGGAGGTGTCGGAATAATATGTGATTACTGCTTCTTTATTCCATTTCTTGTTTTTGATATTCTAATATTAGTTTTATTTCTGCAAAATAAATTTAGATTTCTTCCTTTTCCATGCTGCATTCTTTGCTTTCCTTTCCATTCTGCAAGTAAGATTTCAATCAAGTAGTTAATTTTTCATTCAGTCAATTGTTTTCATTCAGTATGCAATTTCAATTCTGCAATTACTTTCAAAGTTTGGGAAAAAAACACAAAACAAAACAAAAACATTTTTTTCATGCCTCATAGGAATAGGGATAACTTAGGGAAAATTTTGCCAAATACCCCCACTGCTTCAAAAAGCCAACCTTTCCTCTTCTTCAGTCGCTGTGAACTAGAGGAACTGTTAGGTGAGCAACCAGACATATTTGAAGAACCTACAGGGGAAGAAGGAGAAGAAGAACCCATTCCTACTGAACCAATGGCTGAAAGAATAAATGACAGAGGAAATAGAGAAAGAGTTGAGGATACCTTCCCCACCAGGGAAACCAATGTGGATACTAAGATGAAAAATATAAGCCCCTCTGCCCTTCCTCATTTCCATGGCCTGACCATAGAAGACCCAGACACTTTCTTATTTGAGTTTGTTGTCATATGCCAAACGTATGACTATACAAATGATGAGAAGAAGTTGAAACTATTTCCATCCACTCTCAAGGATGTAGCTTTGTGCTGGTTCATGGGTTTACCTAGAGATAACATCACAACTTGGGGCTCAGATGCAGCAATCATTCAACAACAAGTATCGAGACTACTGCTGGTCTAAAGACACTAAAAAGGAAATTTTTAGGATGACCTTAGGCAATAATTAATCCCTAAAGGATTATGGAGAAATATTCCAGCTTAGCTACAAAAGGGCTAGGTGCACACTTGACCCTGAGTCACTGAAGTTGGTCCTGCTTAGAGGAGTAAGGGAAGATCTTTTGGATACCCTACACTTGTTAGCAGAACGGGATATCTACCAGTTACCCTATGAGGATATCAAGACTGTCTTTAAAAACCATTCTAGGGCAGTTAGGAAAAAGGGTAGGGGTAGTCAACCTATGGTCAGTCCATCCTTCTTACAATTCATCCATCAAGGGTGAAATTGGAAATATGCTAGAGGATTTCAAAAGTGAGATGCTATAAACTCTTTCCCTACAGATGGACACTATGCACATTAAGATAAATTAGGAGGAAGCAGAGAGAGCCTTGGCCATATTCTGTCCTAGATGCACCAGAAGGCACCCTAGGAACAAACGTCAATTGAATTATATTGAAATTTGCTCAGTCTGTGAAGAAAACTACTCCACAGAAAAGTGTCCTTCTTTACCTGGACTAAAAGTTGTATATCAAGGAGCTGACGGTGTCACTAAGCAGCTCTGCTACATAAACCAAAGGAGACCTCACAGGCCTAGGCCATACTAGTAGGGCATGCAAGGGTCGTCCCATGCATATTACAACCCCAACCAAACCACATCCATACCTTCTTGGGGCCCCCTGCTCATCTTTCCTGGTCTACACCTCCTCCTTGGTCCTTTGCACCTCAGTATCATTCCCAACTAGCGAGCCAGTCATTTCAACCATATGCTCCGCCACAACCTCAGTGGAATGCACCGCCCCAGGGGTGGAGTCCCCCATACAACAATGTGCCAACTTTATTGCCTTAACCACCAGCTCAACCACATATTTTACACTCTACTCCATCTAAACAACCCCAGATGCTTGCCTAACGAAATCTAAACCTAAACAATAGACATGCACAACAACTATATAGTGGAGAGACATCCTATTCAGTTTATGCTGTGGAAATTCAGGAAATCAACTTGAGATCTAGGAGAGTAATTTCGCACAACCAAAATCTACCTCCACCTAGGGAGGTTGAGGAAGAAAGAGGGGAAAACATGCTTAAAGTAAATCCACCACCCTTTCCTAAGAGATTACCCAACCGCTCCAGCCTACCCCAGAAGAGACTGAACTTCTGGGAGAACTGAAAAACCTATATGTCAAAATTCCACTTCTCCAAGCTATTAAAGATCTACCTATTTACGACAAGTTGATTAAGGATAAGTGCTTCAAGCATCCAGGGAGGCGAAGAAGAGATGCCCCTACCATGTTATTGGACAATTGTCTGACTTAATGCTAGGGCAGGTAATCTGTCCAAAGTATTTGGACCCTGGAATCCCTATAGTAGATGTGCACATCAATGGCACCATTTCCCCACACACTTTGATCGATCTTGGGGCTGCCATTAATGTGATGACCAAGGACACCATGCTCAATATCAACCTCCAAGGTTCGTTGAGAAAGACCACAATAGTTCTACAACTTGCAGACCGCTCCACAGTGACCCCTGAGGGGATTGTGGAGGATGTGATGGTCTCCATTGATTCTTGGGAATACCCTGTAGATTTCCTAGTTCTCCAGCCTAAGGCTAAGCTGATTGGTTACCCTCTCATCCTTGGGAGGCCCTGGTTAGCCACTGCTGATGCTTACATTAATTGCAGAGCTAGAAATATGACCATTAAGAATGGGCATATGTCAAAGCAGTTAGTCCTATACCCTCCTGCTCAGCCATCTCTAGAACATGACTTACCTTTGTGGCTGGAAGAAGAGGAAGAAGATGAAGTTTATTCTACCCAACTCTATACCTTAGAAACAACCATGTGATGGGGGCAACAGGATGAAGGTGATTTGATTGAGCACATACTCCAAAGTCCAACTCTCAGTACATTCTCCTTAGAAGAATTAGTAAAGGAAACCTAGAAAAACCAACAACTTGATATATTCTTTGCAGATTCCAACACTCTCTGTGTCAAAACCATAGAATTCGGCCCCGAGAGAGCTTTGAAAATCAATCCATCTCTTTTTGTTCTCCAAGAAGAAAAGTTGTGCAACATGCTAAAGGAACATCTGGATGCCTTTGCTTGGAGTTACAAAGAAATGAAGGGAGTTCACCCCTCATGTGTACTCACCACATTTATATCAAAGAAGGGTGCAAGCCAGTCTGACAACCCTGAAGGAGAACGGATGCAGCTCTTAAAGATATAGTCGAAGAAGAACTGCAAAAACTGCTAGATGCAGGATTCATTTACCCTATCTCAGATAGTGAGTGGGTCTCTCCTTTGGTGTCGGTTCCAAAGAAAAATGGCAATTGGAGGATTTGTGTCGATTAGAACGAGTTAAACAAAGCCACAAAGAAGGAACATTTCTCCCTACCTTTCATCGACCAATTGCTAGATGGACTGGCAGGGAAAAAGGTTTTCTCTTTCCTAGATGGATTTAGCAGGTACAACCAAATCCAGATCAGCCTGGAAGACTAGGATAGAACCACCTTCACTTGCCCTTGGTGTACTTTCGCCTATAGGGTCCTTCCTTTTGGCCTATGTAATGCTCCTGCCACTTTTCAGGGAGAAATCCTGAGTATTTTTTCCGAGTTAGTCCATGATGCACTAGAAATTTATAGGATGATTTTACATCTTATGGAAGTGATTTGTAGGAAGCTATGTCCAACTTAGGTAAGGTGTTGCACAAATGCATTGAAATGAACCTGTCTCTCAGTCCTAAAAAATGTGAATTCTTGATGATTGCAAGGATTGTACTAGGTCATTCAATTTCTCAGCAAGGACTGCAAGTGGACCCAAACAAAATAGCTATCATCCAAAGGGTCCCACCTCCACAAAAGCATAAAGATGTCAGAATCTTCATAGGGTTAGTTGGATACTACCGAAGGTTTATAAAAGACTTTAGTAAGTTGGCTTCTCCTTTATTTGGTTTGTTGGCCAAAGACTCTGAGTTTGTATGGTCAAAAAGTTGCCAAGAGGCCCTTGACACCCTAAAGGACAAGTTAACCACTGCACCGATTCTCCAAGGCCCAAATAGGGTCCTTCCTTTTCATATTCTTGTTGATGCCTCACATAAATCCATAGGAGCATCCCTAGGCCAAATAGATGAAAAATTTCCTTATGCCATTTACTTTATCAGTAAGAATCTGTCAAAGGCCAAACTGAACTGCACAGTGACCGAAAAGGAGCTCCTCGCTGTTGTGCATTCATTGAAAAAATTTAGGCATTATATTACATGCTATCAAACATTTGTAGATATTGACCATGATGCAATCAATTATTGAATGAATAAACTTGAAGTGAATGCCCAGATAATTAGATGGTTAGTTTTACTAGAACAGTTTGATCTAACTATTGTTGATAAGCCTGGCAAGGAAATGTTGTTGCAGATTTTTTGTCTAGATTAACTTTGCCTATAGGTGAGGAGGGAATGGTTGATGATCAGTTACTGGATGAGCACTTATTCTCCATTTTGGTTCTCTCTCCATGGTTTGATGACATAGAAAACTATTTGGTATCTGCATAGTTCCCACTGAATTTGTCCTCCAAAGAGGAAAGCAAGATTGTGAGGAAGAGCACCCCCTTCACTTGGATTGGGCACAACATCTTCAAACTAGGCCCGAATCAAATTTTGAGAAGGTGTGTTAGGGAGGAGGAAGTCTTTGACATCCTTCTGACTTGTCATGATGGGCCTTGTGGAGGGCACTTTGCAGCAAAGAGGACAACATTTGAAGTGTTATAAGATGGGTATTATTGGCCCACTCTTCATTGGGATGTGAAAAGATATACTTGTCAATGTGATCGGTGCCAAAGGATGGGAAAACCTACTCCAAGAGATGAAATTCCTTTGCAACCTCAAGTGACTTTTGAGCCATTTGACAAGTGGGGCATGGGCTTCATTGGACCTATTGATCCTCCTTCCAAGCAAAAGCAGTATATCATTGTGTGCACTGATTATTTGACTAAGTCGGCTGAAAATAAGGCAATTAAGGAAATAATAGAGGAGAACGTGGCTGAGTTCTTGATGGAGAACGTATTTTATAAATTTGGGTACCCTAGAGAACTGGTCACTAATCAAGGCAGTCAGTTTACCTCCAACATGATTGAATACTTGTTAAGGTAGCATAAGATCAAGCATAGAACCTCCACTCCCTGTCACCCACAAGTTAATGGGCAAGTGGAGGTGACCAACAGAGCACTGAAGGGCATCCTGACCAAAGTGGTTAGCATCAACATGAAAAATTGGGTAGATAGACTAGTTGAGGCCACCTGGGCCTATAATACCACTTGAAAGACCACCACTGGATTCACACCTTATGAGATGGTATACGGGAAAAAGGCCCTGTTTTCCATTGAATTTGAGTATAATAAATTGAGGATGGCAACCCAACTAGATCTAGATCTTAGCAGTGCACAAAAATAGAGACTGCTCTAGTTGAATGGCTTAGATGACTTCAGAATGCAAGCCCTCCTACACACAAAGGTAACTGAAATTCATAGGAATATTTGGCATGATAAGAACATCAAAGATAATTAATTTCAAGAAGGTGATTGGGCCTTGTTATATGATTCCAGATATAAATACTTTAAGGGAAATTTAAGGACAAGATGGTTAGGGCCTTATGTTATAGAGAGATATCATGATAATGGTTCAGTGTAGATCAGAACCATTGATGCAGAGGCCATTCCTTTACTTGTTAATGGGCACAGATTGAAATTTTACAAAAGGCCATTATTGAAGAAAGAGTTCATTAATGGTATCAATAAAACAATGATGGTGGTGGAGAAAATCTCATCTCTTGCCTCATCAAGTCACTGAGAAAAGAAAAAAAAAATAAGGAGACTCATGTGTAAACCTCTATGAGGCGCCTGAGTCCCACTATTGGGCTGAAAACCTATTAGGGCGGCCCAATGGTGTAAAAAAAAAGAAATAAAGAGAAATAAAAATATCTCTAGGTGAAAACCTCTCTTGAGGTGCCCAGGGTAAGTAGCTAGAATTAAAACCTCTTGGAGGCAGAATAGTTTAAATAATAATAATAATAAATAATAATAATAAAGAGAAAAGAAAAATCATGAAAAAATGTTTGCAGGTTAGCATGAGGACGATCAAAGAGTAAAGGAGAATCAAAAGGGGCCTATTCCACTCATATTTTTATTTCTCCATTCATTATCCTTCATCATTCCACCATTCCTTTCATTTTTTCACTCATTTGCCTAAGTTTTTAAGGGTACTGTGTTTTCTACAGGATTCCCTGTAAACCTACAGGATCCCCTGAAAACCTACAGGATGATCCTGTAAGAATTACAGTGGCTTCAAAAGCCTAAAGTGAGAAACCCTAGGGAAAGGAAATGACCTACCCATGTCAAATAAATAAAAAAAACCTACCTGACAATTCCATTACAATACCTCTCTCCACCTTATTCACCCCTGCATCCATCATAAAAAAAAAATCAATTTTCAAAAAAATTCAGTCTTCAAGAGAAAAAACAAAGAAAAGATGAAACAGAGAGCAGAGGGGAACATCACCTAAATGTATTTTTCATTGTTCACACTCCTAGACCTCCTATTTATCCAGGTCATCGTCCTCAAGTCCCAGTAGTGGAAATGATTAAAAATTCTGAGGGAGAAGCAACTACAGGACATCCTGTAGCAGCCTATCCCAAAAAATAAAAATCGTGAGTTGCAGTGAGCTTCCTTCATGGAGATATAAGGGTAGAAGAAGCTCCATAGCAGCAACAACACAATCATCTTCAACACCAGGTAATTGCATGCCAAGGCAATCATCAAAAGCACAAGATATATATAAAAAAGGAGGGTGAAATAACATGCAGCCAACACACAACAAGCACCTCATGTCCTCAAAAAACGACAGCAAGGTATTATCACCACAGGTAAGTATCTTGCTTCACTCTCTCATTTGCATAATGTAATTAAAATATGTTAATATTGTGGACAAGTTGGTTTATAAGCGAAAGGTGGCCAATTAACTTGGCCACCTTTGTTCAGTTAGCGAGGAAAAAACAGTTAGTCCCCTCACACATGGCAGTAGTCGAGTCAAAGGAAACGAGAATGAGGTTAGAAGTAGTTGAGATTACGGATGCCCGAAGTGGGAGTTGATTACGAGGAGAGGGGAATGATGATGTGATGGTGGGGACCAACGGTCCAAAAATAGAAAAAATCTTACCTTGGTTGCTAGCACACCACCTCACTCAACTCGACCATAAGAGGAAATAAACATTGATCCCATTGCACTCATGCATTCATCTTCTCAAGGCTCACTCTAGCAAATTTGCTCTCGTACCCAAGCAACCTACAGAAGAGAAAAATTTCATCTTGCGCACGACTTCCTACAGGATCACATAGGAAATCCTATAGGATCACATAGGAATCCTACAGGAAGTAGAGTCAGTCCTATAGGAAACTCTTCTAAACTTACAATAAACTCAAAAATTGGATAAGGAAGGAAGTATGCAGCCAAAAACAAAGAGAGAGGACCCAGAGCTAAGGGAATGTAGTCCTCAACCTAACCTTGACTCCTACTACAAATTTATTGAGGGGGGCAGGGTCATTCCACAAAAATTTTCCATTCCATTATTCTTTGAGCTTGAGAAAGAAAGAGCCAGAACACATAGATGGATGCATATTGCCAAGTCTAAGGGAGTGGAGGACATTGGTCACATGGAGGAAAATCTCAAAGAGATGGGCAAAGAACTAAGTAGCTTGAGGGACAAAGAGGCCATAATGAAGGCTCAGTTGGAGGCAGAAAATGCTGGTTGAAAGGATAGCCGCAAGAAAGAGAGAATCAATTGACATCCATGGCCAATCTATATTTGGAAGCAATCCAGTGCAGGATGTCAACTAAGTCCTATGAATTATACCTTAGGGAACAATGGCTACACTTCCAAATCAAGACCCTAGCACAGAGAGGCACTATGCCATTCCAAGATTATAGACAGTTCATTGATCTCTACGATCAAAGTACATTAGAGGATATGGCTCATAACATGGCTTTGATAGATATGAATGTATGGGATCCTAATGCAAAGCTGGGGGGTTTACATTTGATGGCTTTGGCATCATGGATGAACCATGAGGAAGCAAGGGCTACAGAAATGAAGAAGATATTGGTAAGGGAACAAACTGAGCCTCTCATGATAAGAGTTGAGCAGTCCAATCCAATGGTTGTCATTAACACACACAATTTAATTGCAAATGATCCTCAACTTTCACTGAGGTACCTTGCTGCCCAAGAGAAAGCAATTACACATTTTGAGGATATGTTCAGACTGTTAGGGGATGACAGCATGCAAGATTACTAAAGGATATGGAATAATTTTCCATATAGTTTGAAATTTAGAGAGTACCATTCTCCTCAAACGATCAGAGAAGCACTAAACAGGACACCCATGTACAAACAAACCATCCAAAGGCTCAAAGTCAATTGGATTGGCTTGAGACTCAGTCCACCACTGCTCTTGGGGATGTTAGAAACAAAGAGGGAAGAGGAAGAAAGAAAGCAGTGGGAGGAGGTAGAAAGGAAGGCAAGATTCTATTCACAAGAAGAGGAAACACAACAAGAGCATGGGATGTCAGGGAGGCCACTAGAGCTATAAAAGACATGGATATTATTGAGTTTCTCAGAGGATGAGCAACACTTTCAGTAGGGGGTGATGATAAGCCTTATCGTTGGGTAACTATATGGACCTTAAGTCACCTCCTAGCTTAGTCAAATAAACTCTTCTCACAAATTATTACATGTTTTGATTATATTTTGTTTAATGAGATGAGTTAAAGTGAGATATTATGTCTAGTGGACTAATATGCATTGAATGCAGGTTTGAAAGAGAAAATCAAGGAATTTTGGAAAAGATTAAGGTTTGAAACTCGAATGGGACAAGGGAGATAGATTGTAGGAAGTAAATCCTCCTCACTTACTCCTCCCTCATTCGAATATTCCTCCATTAATCAAATCAGCTCGGAGTACAAGTAGCCAAGTCATGGAGATCAAAAGGCAGCCGAGCAAGTGATAGTAAAAGAGTTATTTCATCTCAATTTTGGGAGTCGAGCCTCCCTAGATTTAAGGAATTCTTTTGGGACTTCAGCTGTATAAATAAATAGGCCTAGATCCTCATTAGGATTTGGATTTTTGTTGTAAAAACACAAGTTATTTTCGAGCTCCAGACTTGTGGAAGACATTGCCATGTAATTTTCTGTTTTGATAATGAGAATGAGCTTTTTCATGATCCAGTACTAATTTAACTCAAGGGGATGAAGCTCTTGGCTTAAGGCCAAACCCTAGCAACAAAGGATCCTCTTCTTTATCTGTATGATTAGATTAGTTTCATAGATTCATGGTTAAATTGTCGTTAGAATTATTTCATTGCAAGTAGTGTAGATTTGATTAGTTTGTTTATTAGTTTGCTTCCATTTGTGCTTTACTTCAACAACAAGTTAGAAAGGATAAAAAGAGAATCACAAAGATATTACTAGGTGTCTTCGCTTGACCTCTTCCTTCAGGGATCATGATTTGAGGAAAGGACCCCTATGTAGCCCCAAAAAGACAGATTTCTATGTTCTCATAGAATTTAGAGTTTACTGTACTTGAACCAGCATTTGATTAGTTTGAAAGTGTATGATTTAATTACCATCTATTCCATCTTCAGTCTTACAATAGATCTCATCAATGGTTCCATTTCATTATGCAATTTTCCTTGTGCATGAAGTAGACAATTAGCTCATTCAACTATGTTTTTCTAGCTTATTAGAATTCTTCTTGTTTACATGATTTTTTGTGGAAAATAGCAATGTTTGATGTAGAGCAGGTGTTTCAGAAGTAGAGAGAGATCCCATAACAAACAACCACCTTCCAACTTCATCCATCCACAATCATTCCTTGCTTTCACCAAGACCTTCACCTATTTCATCATTTTACATAGAAACTCCTCCAAGCATGTTGAGCAAATCCAACCATCTCCTAACCTTGATTTTGAGTTTTGAGTGACCCTAGGCATTTTCTCACTCCATTCCACCTACCAACCACCCTCCCTAAGCCTTCCATCACCTATGGCACCCATCATTTTTCTCTCGGTTGTATCATGTAGAAATACAAGGAATCCTATAGGTTTTTAGGACATTCTATAGTTTTCTTGTAGTGTCCTGTTTTGAGGATGAATTGAGGGAAAACCTCTAGGAATCCACACAAGGGTACCTGAGGGTCTCCCAAACCTCCCAACCATCCACCAACATCCCTAAGCCACCTGCCACATCACCAAAAGAGATTAGGGTTTACACTCGATTCTCCATAAAAATAATAAAAAGAAAAAAATAGATTTATTGCAGTCCTTGACATGCACAATAGTGATGTTTGATGTTTTGAATTTCCGTGCTTAGGAAAATATCATTTCATACATGTTAGCTTGGCATTCTTGTAAAGCATAGTCTCTTAGCAATTAGTTAGAGAATGGTGTGTTTTTAGCATAGGACAATCATTTTCCTTATTGCAGTAGACAAGCTTTCTCCTAGAGTAGATTTATCTTTCTCTCATTAGCAATCAAGCTTCTTTTGAATCCATAGAAGTCTAACTTGAAAGCCCTAGTGTTCTCTCACCAGCTGAGTAGTGACAAAAGACAGAACCATCACTTTTACTTGTGTATACAACTCTGTCACCTCCAAGTTTGTACAAACCCTGGGTTGATAAAGTAAAGCTGGTAGCTCCAGGAGTTGCAACATTCTTGCTGCAATACTAGTGCTCATTGGAATTGTGCAAGGAAGTAGGGGCTTGACAGACAACAAAATTGGCTAAGTTTTGGCTTGAGCTGGCTTGTGAGGCAGAGAGATAGATTGTACTAGTGCAGGAATTGTCACGGTTGAACAAGCATTATATTTTCTTCTAAGATCTTCTGGTTAATACAATATAGACAGTCAGATTTTTTAGCAGTTTCTTTCCCTAGAGAATTATTATGTTATGTGTGATTGGTATTCTTCCTTTTCTGCTTATTTTTTTCATCGATCAATTTTGGTTTCCTCTAAAGAGTAGAGTAGATTCTTGTTTTATGTTTTAGCATATCACATAAACTATTGAATCTACAAGTAAAAATCTACACAAGGTGTGGCATGTGACTACTCATGAAATGACATGACATGAAACTACTAACATGGATTGCATGATGGTATGGAAATGTCAAGCCACTGCTGTTGTTGAATGCTAAGTGCCTTCTTCTTCTTTTCACCTCCGTATGACTTGGTGATAGGGAATCTTCAATGATCTTAAGTATTGGGTTGTGATCACAAGATAATGTCCCTTTTTTATTTTCTTGATTGATTAACTTGTGTGTTCAACTACAAGTGTGTGTCTTAGAAAGATTCCCTCCTTCATCTACTTCTTCATCATCTTTTCATGGTGTGATACAATACTTGCATTTGCAATTCACTCATGACGAGATGACATTAGTTTGAAAACCCCTAGCCTAAGATAGTGCATTTTGATCCATTAACTGAGCCGAGATAAGGTGACAGTTCAGGATAGAGGGCTCAGTGACTGTGTAGTTGCATAGTTCAAGTAGCCAGGGGTGAGGCTTGAGCTCTAAGACTGCACAATGTGTGGTTAAGGCAGGATTGAGGAAAACAAATTGTGCAATTATGAGAGCCAATGGGACAACATGAGTGGATGAGCACTGAGAGGACCCACTGTGCAGTTTTGGGAGACAAGGGAGGGAGGGCTACTATGCAATTACCCAATTCATAGGCTTAGGGAATGAGCTTGAGGCTTTTTATTTCATAGTGTGTAGTGAAGGTTGGACTGGGATGAATGATTGCAAAATTCTCGATGTCAAGGCCAGAGCTTGAGCATAAAAACTACGAAGTGCAGCAGTCCTGGGAGGTAGGAACTGCACATTGCGCAGTTCCAAGGGGCAAGGTCACAGCTAGAGGACTGGAACTGTGCAATGCATAGTTCATGGAGGTTGGGTGAAGCCAAGTTGCTTAGTCTAAAATCCTTCTTAGAAATGGCTAAGTGTAAGATCGGTTAGACTGATGTGAACAATGATAATCGAAAGTGATCTCACACTTAGAATAGTTGACGACACAACAACATAAATCACCCAGGAAACATGAACAATGCATTTCACTCTGTGTGACCACTTAATGACTTGTTATGACAAGTGCGCACACTTAAGATAGACTTTGGGATGATCGTGACGACACTTGTGGAACAATGCTCAAAACTTTGTGAATGAGTGCAACCAATGTTTACATAGTTAGAACAACTCATATACACAAAGATAGATCCTTGAAACCATCAGAGCATGCTTCTACACATTGTGCGATCGCCAATCATGTTGAAAGACAATAGTCAACCCAACTTGCAAAGGGAGTAAAACTTCAGGAAGTTTCATGAAATAAGCTTCGGTGTTTGCGACAAAAATGTAAATTACCAAGGAAGGCTCTAAAATTGAGTGTAAGCCAAAATTTTGGAGGGTATTGTAGCAAGTACAACACCACCATATTCCAAAGATCGATATGAGGAAGTTTGATGGCAAGGATTCGGTAATATTGATACTACAGATGGAGCAATATTTTGATCTCCATAATGTGCAACACACACAAAAGATACACATTGCATATTTTTATTTAGAATCCAATCATTTTCTATGGTATTGATGACTTTGTTCTCGTAAACCATTTGTCACTTGGTCAATTTTTACGAAGGAAATGATAGCACTTTATGAGGTTACAAAGAGAAACACCTTCTTTATCCAATTGATAAATCTAAAAAAAAAACAGTTCAATGGCAGAGCACATTAAGGACTTCCAAAAATTGAATATCAGGGTAAATGATATTCCAGAGGATTGTATGATTGATTCTTCATAAGGATTTTAAAGGACAACATCCAACATGAGGTTCGCCTGTGGGAACCTAATTCATTGGAGAAGGCATTTAGAGTGGCAAGAAAAGTTGAAAGATTAATTATGGAAACAAGGAAGTCGACCACTCACAACTATAAACATGGAAGTGTTGTTGCTCCTAGCCTTCCACAACCTACAAGGTTGACACCACAACAATTGGAGGAAAAAAGAACAAAATGGATTTGTTACAATTTTGATAGCAAATACACTAAAGGTGATAAATGTGTCGAGAAGAAATTATTTTACATAGATTGTGAAGAGGAGGAATAAAATGATCAAGAAATGGAAAAATAAGAGGATATACACCAGGAACCAACCCCATAGAAAGAAGAAATGTATCTGACCATATATTGTAATCTATTTCCAGGAATTCCACTCCTCAAACTCTCAATATAGAAGGACATATCAAGAATAAAAAGGTAATAGTGTTGATCAATTCAGGTAGTACCCATAATTTTATTCATTTTAAGATAGCCAAGGAATTGAATTTCTTCCCATATCCAGCACTAGAGTGTTAAGTGATGGTGCAAATGGAGGAACTTTAAATTCCTCAGGAAAGTACCATAGTGTCAAGCAATCCATGGGGGAATACGTATTGATTAGTCTAATTGTTTCCATTCCAGTGGGCGCTGATATTGTACTAGGAGTCTAATGGTTACAAACTTTGGGGACAAAAAAATTTAATTTTCAAGAAAGTTTCTTGATTTTTTTGGGAAGGAAAGGAATTTGAATTAAGGGGTATCGCGGGGAAACCAAGAAATATAATCAACTATAATGGCATGACAAAGATTTTAAATAAATAACAATAGGGTGTAGTTGCACAATTATGCTCATTAGAGGTTCAAACATAAAAATAATCTATTTCTCCAGATCTCCAAAAATTCTTGGACAATCATTCCAAGGTATTTGAGACTCCCAAAGGCCTCCCACTTATTCATGATCATGATCATGCTATTCATTTGATTCTAGGATGTGTTCCTCCAAACATTAGGCCTTACAAATATCCCTATGCCCAAAAGAGTGAAATTGAATGTATGGTTGCAGAAATGCTAGAGGCTGGTATAATTCAACCTAGTCAAAGTTCTTTCTCTGCTCCAATAGTATTGGTGCACAAGAAGGATGGATCATGGTGCATGTGTCTAGATTATAGGGAGCTTAACAAGCTCAATATTAAAGAGAAATTTCTCATTCCTGTCATTGATGAGTTGTTGGATGAATTACATGGAGCAATTTACTTCACCAAACTAGATATTTGTTTAGGATATCATCAAATTAGAATGAAGAATGAAGACATTCTGAAAATAACGTTCAGAACTCATGAGGGTCATTATGAATTTTTGGTCATGCCTTTAGGCCTTACTAATGCACCTTCCACATTTCAAGGTCTTATGAATTCCATTTCCAAACCCTTCCTTAGAAAATTTATGTTAATATTTTTTGATGATATACTAATCTAGAGAAAGTATTGGAAGGATCATGTTCAACATGTTGAGAGGGTGCTCAAACTATTGGTGGAGAAACAATTATATTCAAAAACATCCAAATGTTTCTTTGGAGTACAGTAGATGGAATATTTGGGTCATATTGTATCTCATGAGGGTGTTAAGGTAGACCTTAAAAAAATTAAAGCATTAAGGAATGGAAAATCTCCACAACCATAAAGCATCTTCGAGGATTTCTCAGGTTGATAGGGTATTATCGTAAGTTTGTTAAGAATTATTAGCGAATAACAGCACCTATAACATCATTACTAAAGAAAGATGCATTTTATTGGACTCCATAAGCATCTAAGGTATTTGAACATCTTAAAGAGGCCACGTGCCAAGCACCGATCTTAACTATGCTAGAATTCAACAAAACGTTTATTGTGGAATGTGATGCCTCAGGAAACAGAATTGGTGTTGTTTTAATGAAAGAAGGAAGAACCATTGCTTTTGAAAGTTGTCTAATCAAAGGAAAGTATTTACATAGACCTATTTATGAGAAGGAAATGTTGGCAATACTACATGCACTAAAGTAATGGCGATGTTACCTAATGGAAAGACATTTCCAGGTAAAAGAAAACTATGATAGTCTTAAATACTTTTGGGAACAAATATCATCATTAGAAGAGCAAAAAAAATGGGTCACAAAGATGTTGGGTTATGACTTTGAAATCATCTACAAAAAAGGGAAACAAAATGTTGTTGCAGATGCGGTCTCAAGAAAGGATGAGAATGTGGAAACATTGCTTTGTTCCATTTCTATTATCCAACCTGAGTGGATAATAGAAGCAAGAGATGAATGGAAGAATGATGAAGAAGTGTGGAAACTCATTCAAAAGTTGTAGAAAGATCCCAATACATCTAATGCATTTAGCTGGAAAAATGATTCATTATGGTATAAATATCAGTTGTATCTTTGTAAGGATTACCTGTTGGGTGTGGAGCATGATTATTTAGAGGTCTTTGTTTCAGCCAGATGTATACCCTAGGAAGTTGTACACCCCTCCACCAGGGGGGGGGGGTGAGGGGGACTGTCCGCCTCCGGGGGTTTGGGGGGGGCAGATCCCCCCCGGGGGGAATTAGGGCTTAGCAGTACACTCCACGGTGGGGGTTCAGATTAATTGCCTTATAAAAGTATAGTAATTTCTAGTCAATCTAGGTCGTTCATTAGGCAGATGATCTGACGGTAGAAATTATGTTTAGTTTACGGTTTTTTGCCCTAGAAGGCAACCCCTCTCTTTGTATGAGGGCATTGTATTGAGGCTGTATAATAGATGTGTATTCTCCGAGTGAGAAACAGAGGTGAGACTGTGAGAGAAAACAGAGGATATCATAGTGAATCTGTTGTAGGTTGTGTCTCCTCATTTTGCTGGATAATAGAAAGGAAGGACTGGCTGTTCGGGGTGGACGTAGCCCAAATTGGGTGAACCACGTATATCTGTGTCTCTATGGTTTTATGCGTTTATATTTATGCAATACTCTATGTGTTCCATTGCTCTGTAATATATAATTTTCTAACAACTAGTATCAGAGCGGAAGGTCTATTTGGCTGATAAACTCACAGGAAAGAAGGGTTCCTGGTTCGAGTGGGAGCAATGGTGGAAGATGGTAAGTTTAGGGTCGAGAAATTTAACGGCCAAAACTTCTCACTGTGGAAGATGTAGATGGAAGATTATCTGTATCAGAAAGATCTGTACCTACCATTAGGCGGGAAAAAAAAGATGCCGATGGGTATGACGGATGAAGAATGGAACCTTCTCGATAGAAAGGCACTTGGAACAGTACAGTTGTGCCTCGTAGTGTCGGTCGCCTTCAACATTTCGAAGGAAACAATGATAGAGGGTTTGATTAAGGTGTTGGCGAAACTATATGAAAAACCCTCGGCCTCAAACAAGGTATTTCTTATGAAACAATTATTTAATATGAAGATGTCGGAAGGTGGATCT